>CM035118.1:140633149-140923643 GCA_020205555.1 Panax stipuleanatus | reverse complement strand
GTTCTAAGAAAGAGAAAGAATGATTAGTGTCTTACATGAGGTTCACTACAGGTAAACTTGGAACTCATTTATACTCTCTCCTTTCCTCTATTTTAATCTCTTAACTTGTGTTGGAAAGTGTACTTAAGACATCTTTTGTGGGATGGAGGAAGTACTAACCAATTATGGGATGAGCTGTCATGGACAACAAGTTGCCATAATTGTATTTTTATGGCTATCCCTGGTTGTGCAGTGTCGATCATTTATGGTGCTACTAAATATTCGTTTATGCAAACAAAGAGGTCTTTACGAGCAGCGACCGACAATTGCATATTAGATTGTTACATCTTTATACACGTTTATGTTTTCTTCTCGTTGTATTAGGTCTTATTCTTGTTTCTAACACTCATTGTTCTAACTGCGCATCAGATTCAGTTCACGTGGTCTTTCCTTGATGGATGCCTATCTGGCTTACATGACAAAATTTGATGTTCATGTGACATCAGCTTCTCTATGCATCTGTAGCAATAACTTTTTGTAATATATTTAGGATTCTTTATTTATCTTCTGTTTACATCGGTAGACTATATTTAAGTATCTTTTACTCTTAATGCAAGCAGGCATATGCTTCAGAAGTCTGTCGTAAAGAATACCAAGCTTTGGGAATGTCAGTTGTAAGTTGTGGTTTTTTTTCTTTCTTTTTCTCCCCGTTTTACTTTTTTCGTGAATTCTAACCTGCTACATTTTTCTGCATTGCGTACATTATCACATTAGATTAGCACATCGTGGGGCATAGGATTGGTCATTGGTCCAGCTCTTGGAGGTTATTTTGCACAGGTACAGCTCGTTTTTAGTTAGTTCATCCTTTCTTCTTGATTGCGAAGGATACTATATCTTCCATAATTTCCATATTAATGAATGATCTATTTATTAAACATTGAAATGTGGAAAACTATATGGGAGGAAGGCTACGGTATCCCTGACTCCCTCGACTTGTATAAATTAAACAGCATTGAATGAAAGCATTTACAGTTTTCCTACTATTTTCCTCTATCGTTTAAAGATGAAGCCATCAGTCAAGTTTTCCATGAATTAACATTGATGAGGGCTGATTTTCATCTAAATCTTATTTGATATTTCAGTTTCACAGATAATTTTTGAATTTTGCCATGATAGTTTCCATACACCCTTTTCTCTATTTAATGATGTTGATCACTCATTTATTCAGTCTTTATGCATATGGTTTGTAGCCGGCAGAAAAGTATCCCAATATCTTTTCTGAAAAATCTCTCTTTGGGAGGTAAGAAAATCTTTTCCATTTTGTATACCTGTTTAATTTCGTCCCCGAGATTTCATTTATCCTTTAACTATTGATACTGAGGTTTCTAACATGTGGATGATAATTTGTAGGTTTCCATACTTTTTACCTTGCCTTTTGATATCATTCTTTGCGTTGCTTGTATCCGTCATTTCTTGTTGGCTTCCGGTATGTTAATTGATCGTATGATTTCTTGTTTTGTGGCCTTATATTATGTCGCCTTCTCTCATTCCCAATTTAATTGACTCTGTTCGTTGGCCCCATGCCATGTATCAATGCATTAATGGCTCAATTTGGCCAGTACATTTATAAATTTTAAAGAGCTTGATAATTTTGGAAACCACCATTATCAAATTCTTCAACTGTATGATGGGAAAAAAATTTAAAGTCTTGATCATTTCTATGTTTCTTAAGCTACGTTCTAAGTGAATAGTGTCAATTAAATTGGAATGAAGTATAGATAATTTCGTAATTCCTGGCTGCTTGTGTTCTATTCACCTCTATGTCTCTCACCCTCTTCCTTCTTCCTACGTAAAACATAAAAATTATAGAGGAAGTCCCCCTCCACCACCAACCCCCCCCCCCCCCCCACACCCCCAAAAAAAAAAAAAAAACATAGGCAAAAAAGAGACAAGTACATAGATTGATATTTTCCTGCTTGCTGTAGGAAACACTGCACATGCATCATGGAAACAAAAAAGAACAAGGTGATGTTTCTGATGCTTTGGAGGGCGTAATGTATGAGTCTAATGCCGTAGACAGAGTGGATTATTCAGAAGAAAGGCTTCAAAGTTCTAAACAAAGCCTTCTGAAAAACTGGCCTCTAATGTCATCTGTCCTTGTATATTGTGTTTTCCAACTCCATGATATGGCCTATGCTGAGGTGAGCCATCTTTGATTTTTATTTGCTTAGGATTAATGTACATTTGTACATCTTTTCTTATAAGCTTACACTGTCCATCAAAATCTACGATATGTTTGTGAATGTTCATACTGTTGTCTTAATAATATCTGAATGCATACTCTTAATATTCTGTATTTCCATCATTGAAACAACAAACTATATTTTTTCTCAAGTTGACTCTTGTTGTGTGTTCCTTGAACCCATGGTCCCATTTGATCCATGGACCTGCCTGAAGTAAGATTTAAACCAAACCAAATGGAAATAAACTTGAATGAAAGAAGCTTGAGGTTCATGAATCATGACGGAAGCAGATGGTTTGGGCCGATATCCATCCCATTATTGAGTCACACTTTTCCTTTATGTAGCCCCCCCCCCCCACACAAACATTGTATTCTTTCAGATTAGGTTAAGTCAGATTAAGTCGGGTTTAATTTGGGGGGGTTAGGCTTCTTGTTTTTGAGTGTTCTCTTCATATTTTTGTACTCCTCAGTCCTCAGTTTCATTATAGTGGATTGCTCTTCTTCTCCACCTTTGGACACCATGTAGATCTTTGTGTTCTCTTTCTTTTTTTCATTTTCATTGACTGTGTACTGGTGTGTATAGTTAACAAGTTCAGTACTTTGGAATCTGCATTTATCTGTCTTAATGCTATGTTTTAAACTTTCTTTAGATATTCTCATTGTGGGCTAACAGCCCGAGCAAGTATGGAGGATTGAGCTACACAACTGCAGATGTTGGGCAAGTTCTTGCAATCTCAGGTATATAGGTAGGGCATATTTTCTGCATGACTGTGCTTGCATTCATATTTCTTTTGAATTGTGGTACTTGGGACTACTATGCTTTCCATTTGATACTGGAGGAAATTACAGTCCACGAAGAATGACATAAAGACCGTCTTTAGGGAGGGCCAAAAGCTAGGTTCTAATATGCCTAATCACACAGTACTCACTAACTTAGTTTTGGATATTGTCAAAGGAAAGGTGCTTTCTCGTTTATTTATGGAATGCCTTGTCTAAAATTGCAGTGACAACCTTTACATAATCTCCAATCTGTTTGTTATTTCCAACAATGAAGTCATTAGTTACGTTGCATCCTCTTCTTCTTTGCATGCTTTTTGTTGTACATAAAGTATACTTTGCGATCCTGTGTCCTACCTTTTGAAGTAATCTCTGTCTTCGTGTACTGATATCAGATGTTCAATTTCTGCTTCTGTGTCCATAATTCAAAGTATTTATCTGAATTGATTGTTGAAGCTCATACATGGTTGATGAAATACTTGTCCCTTAAAAACAGCTGAATCACCCTTGAAAATGGGTGCATTGTTAACTTTCTAAGTCCTACTTATTAATATTATACTCCAAGTAGCTGTTACTTGATCTGGCGAGTTTCAGTACCTTCTTGAACTTCAGTTTTATCCTAGCAAAAAGATTAGTGATGACTCCCTGTAATTGCCATATGTGGTCATTTGGGCTTAGAAAGTGGCAAAGTGCATATGTGGTGGTTCACTGATGCAAAGAGAGCATGGAATAGTGGCAATGTTATCTTGTTAAACTTAATACGTGACATATCGAACATACATGCATATCTGCTTTATTATTACTTATAATCTATATTATTGTATAGATTCATCCAAGGAAAAGCTGTAACATATTAATACTATCAACTAATAATTTATATTGATTAAATAGATAACCTTTTTGACACACTTTCGTCTCAATTAATGTCACTGACAACTAGGCACATAATTAATGAAAAAAGAGTTTGCAATATTATTTCATTAATACCCGTCCTATCAATAGATGGTAGGGTTACACAATTCTTTTGTACCTCTAAATTGTAGTAGAGTGTAATATAGCCACCCTAATTATAATTTCATTGGAATTGTGAGAGTGAAAACCTACTTTGCAACCCATAATGTCATAGGACTACTATATTGGGGGTTGAATGAAGTATAATTTTTGTTAGAGTATATATCTTGTCCCACATCGAAATACTTTGACAAAGTATGTCTAGTATATAATAAGTTAGGCCAACTCTTCTCATAGCCAATTGCTTTTGAGTTAGAGAGTTTGATATCTTTGTATACTAGACTTTGGATCCATTTTATAAATCTAACATGGTATTATAGCATGCTATTCTTGGGCCTAATTAAAAACACTCTTCTTAGCCTACATTTTTACCCACTTGCAGTCCATTCTTAAAGGGTCAAAATTACGCATTTCTTAACTAGTACCACTTATCAATTGGGCTAATAGTTGCTTGTGGTTTACTAGCTTTCTTCTGGGCTCGTCTTGTGACTATCTTTTTTCGCACTTGCTTATCTTGTGTGGGTCTCATATTCATCAGGTCTATGTGCAACCCTCAATACACCGGGTTATACGTCAGGGGAAGTGTTAGAGTATATATATTGCCCCACATCGAATACCTTGACAAAGTATGTCTAGTATATAATGAGTTTGACCAACTCTTCTCATAGCCAATTGGTTTTGAGTTAGAGAGCTTGATATCTTTGTATACTAGACTTTGGATAAAATCTAACAATTTTAGTTGAATCTCACTATTAGAAAATAGATATTTATTCTTATAGTCTGATTACTAATATCTTTTTCCAATGTTCCAGGCTTTGGTCTGCTAATCTTTCAGCTGTTTCTGTACCCCTTAGTAGAGAGAATTGTTGGGCCCATCATGGTTTCTCGCATTGGAGCTGTATGCCTCTAAAGAAACTTTGATATTCCACCCCTAGCTACTTCCACGTCTTTTACTTTCTTTGTTATTGTGTTAATACTTTCTGGTTCTGTTTGAAGGTTGTAACCATACCTTTGCTGCCTTTCGCTAGCGCTTGATTGTGCATCTGTGCTGAAGAATGTGTTGTCTGTAAGTAAATACTGACCCAACACACTCTTTTACTACCCCACTTACCATAAAGTGTGGATACTTATTTAGCAGGTGGATGGGAGGACTTAAATTCTAGTCATTGGACAATTGTGCTAATTTTCTAATGCTTCAGAACTAAGTGCTCTTCTTCCTCTTCTAATTTATACCAACTCCTGATCTAAGACATTTTCCTTCTCATTCTATATTTTTCGTCATCTAATTAACTGGATATATAGATAATCCAAAATCATTAGGCCGATGGTTATTATTATTCTGTAACCTTTTCAGGCACGAGCATAAATAGTAAAGTATTTCTGCCCAAGTACCAACCCGCGATAAGGTTCGTGGGCTCTGACTGGGTCGGGTGGTCTTGGGCGGGCAACAATTAAAAAAAATTAAAGCTATAGTAAATTCCTCTGACAATTCACTGAACTTGAACTTAATATCAGTTGTATCAATTTTTATTAGATGTTTCTCTTGCATGATATTTTAAGCATAACCAGGTATCAATTACGACAGGATTGTTCCTTCTTCAACATAGGGCCGTGGTAAGTGTTACCAATTCAGTAATATACGTTAATAATAATAATTTTTAAGTAATAGTAAGCTTCTTCTGTTGACAACTTGATCTCAACTTCAGTCCAGAGAACAACGAGGAGCTGCAAATGGTATTGCCATGTCGGCTTTGTCTCTTTTTAAAGCAATTGGTCCAGCTGGTGGAGGTTCACTGTGAGTTTTCTTCTTAAGATATATTGAGTTTTCTTCTTAAGGTATATTTAATCAGAGCATCTAATTCCAATTTCCTGCAATTTGCTATATATAGTTGCTATACATAGTAGTGTCATGTTGACCTCTGCTAGGAAATAGTAGTCGGTTCTTCACTTTTTTTGTTTTTGTTGGTGTTTGCAGCTTTTCGTGGGCGCAACATCGCCAGAATGCTTGGATTTTGCCAGGTGAAACATTGATAAAAACTAGCAGCAGCAGCAGCAGCTTCTCTAGTAGCTTTTGCTGTCCAAGTAGTATAGTTTGAAGTTTGAAGCCCCCCCCCCCACCCCCCCTCCCCCCCACCCCCCACCCCCCACATTCTTGTTATTAAGAAGAGGCTACTTTTGCGATGCAGGCGATCACATGGTTTTCTTCATCCTGAACTTGATCGAATTTATAGGCCTGGTGATGACCTTCAAACCTTTTCTTGCCGTAGCTACCGAGACATAGTGCTCAAGAGGATAACATTTGGAGATTTAAAGATTGAGCCTTTAATTAATAATTGAATTATGTGGGATTTGCTTAAACCAATAGGTAATAGAGTAACGGTGTATATATTTGGTTGTAGAATTAAGGGTGAGCCACAGTTTTTTGCAGCAAAAAATGTTTTCACCAACCTAGCTAATAAGTGGATGGATGGATTTTTCTCTTTCTAAACTATTTACATCCACTATTAGAGAAGAAATTTTTTTAGCAACTCTATTTGACAATGCATTATAACAAAATATAAAACAAACTATAATAAACAAATAACGTTAATTTTAATTTGTGTCTCAAATTTTGGCTCCTATCCGTAAAACTCTCTCTCTCTCAAATTTCATCAATTATTTGATCTTAATAATTTTGTTAGTACTGATCAAAATATGTTGATAGATAGGTCATGATATGGAATAATAAAAAATATTTTTACCGTTAAAAGTTTTTAAACAAATTTAACCATAGAAATTTTAATGAAAAATCATTATATAGTACATAAAATCTCCATCCAGTAGCTTCTATCAATGAAAATAAAAATATCTTATTTTAAGTATTTCGTTAATTACATTCATTATCATTTTTTGAATTTTATTAAAATGATTTCATCATTTATTATTATCACTATTTTTATTTTATTTTGGGATCTTGCCACATGTATAGAATAAGTTTAATTTTTAAAATCAAATTTTTTTATAAAAATAATAATAATTCAAAATTTAAGTCGTGGATCGGGTTAATCTCGTGCGGCCCATGCGGTGTTTCCGAAGTAGAGAAGTACTAGATATCCACAGCGCAACGCAAAATCAGCAGCTTCAGTTTCAGTTTCAGTTTCAGAGCAGCAAATAGTCTAGAGTATAGACTATAAAGAAAAGAGGGGGATCAATCAATCGGGATTCAGGAATATTGATCATGCGAGGGAAGAGAGAGAAAAGATGAATCCACGGCGGAGTTCGTATTCCAGCGGCGGCGCCGGAAACCACCAATTACCAATCTCTACGGACAATAATAATCTTCCTTTTCAGGCACAAATCCAAACGTCCACACTCCTCTCTTCACTGAAATTGTTTTTAAAGAAACCCCACGCCTTCCCTTTTCTTCTCTCCATTTTCCTTCTCCTCACTTGGGTATCTCTCAGACTCCAGCAAAACTCTGCCAACTTTTCTTCACAGAAGCAGCACCATCAAAAATGGACCATGAAAGAGAATAATGTTGAAGAAGATCGCAAGGCTAATCTGCTTAGATTCCCCTCTTCTCAGACCCTTTCATCGATCACTAAGGACAAGCGTGGGTGGCTGCTCGACCCTATTTCCATCGCTCTCCGATCAGGCATTCCGGGTACTTTTTTGATTGGTTTGAAAAGGGTTATGGAATTTTCTTAGCAAGTAGTATTTATATTTATGTGTTTTAGCTCATAATTTGTTAGAATCAGATCATATAATATGGTTAGATGGCATTGAAGAAGCAATGGGCGTGCGAATTATGATCATTTTGATTCAATGTTTGAAATTATAGATGAAGGACACTGGAAGGAAATATGATTATTTGCAATGGATCAACATGCAAGTGTTTTTATATTATCTCCATTTTTGACACGGAGGAATAGAGAGGGGAAACTAGAGAATGAGATGGCTTAGCAGGTTTGAGAGTGATAACATTAGGTTCTACGGAGGGGCTGTGATAGACTCCACGTTTGAGTGAGGTGGTCGTTGCCCCGATCGTTTCTAGCAAAGTTGTTGGGTGAATTGCTTGCAACACCATAACTCCTCGCCTATATGTAGACGGTAATCTTGGTACAATTGCTCGTGTTCGAAAATCTGCGTTGAATGGACACCAACGACACCTTGACCTCTCGGTTATATTGAAGCGGTAATCTCGTTACAATCGACGATTGATGCGGTAGAAGACGCCACACACAACTATGTATTGTTGTATGATAAGTCAAAGTTGAATCTCAAAGAAAAACTAAGAAAATAACTTAAGAATTCTTCAAATAACCAAAAGTAGAGAATAACCTCACAAGTATATTGAATAATGAATAATGTCTATAATAGATGTAACCCCTATTTATACTAGTTGCAAAAATTCCAATCCTAATAGGAATTACAAACCATAACCCTAATTTCTACAAGGAAGTAGAAATTAATTTGGAAAATAAATTCCTATTTCTATAAAACAATAGAAACCTTATTTAGAAAGTAAAGCTAAACTGAAAAGAAATCCTAATTATAATAGAATTTGATAAGTATCTGTAAAACAAAACCCTAAAAATTAGGCTAATAGAATATGCCTAATTTTTTAGGAAACAAAATCTTTTTTTTTTTTAAATCCCAAAATCCTTGCCACGTTAGGATCTTTTGCCGCGTGAAACTTGCTGCTTTCCTTTGCATGTAATATGTGAATAACTTGCTAATCAGAACTGTATCATTCCTCTCCTCTTGAAAAGGATTTGTCCTCAAATCTTGCATCTCCTCCCTTTGAAAATGATTTGTCCACAAATCTGATTCTACACAAAAACAAACCAAGTTAGTAACACCAAACAAAACATAACCACAAATCTCACCTGGCAAATTAAATGAATAAGCAATATCAGCAACGCAAGCAAGAATTTGAAAAGCTCTATCTCCTCCTGGATCAAATATCAGTATCAAGAACTCTTTATGTATCACAAACTCCCATTCACTAATTCCCGGATCAAAAATGAATCTTATGATTTCGATCATTCGTAAACAAAACCACGTTAATGATACTTGATCAAATGTCAACTTTTGAAACTCATCACGGAGCATAAGCCCATACACCTGAATTCCTGGATCAAAAATCAATTTGATGATCTCATCCCTTCGCTAAAACACATTCATCAATGCACCTGGGTCAAATATCAATATTTGAAACTTGACATGCTTCTCACGCAAACTCTCTTGAATTCCTGGATTAAACACAAAACAAAACAAATCAACATGCTCTTTTTGTCCAATCACAAGGAAATCAAATAACTCAAAATCACATGCATAGACTATTAGAACAAAAATCTTAACACTTCCCTGTAGACTCTTAATGCAATGGCCGAATTGAATTGCACGATCCATGATTCCCTCGATGGATATGATTCTATTACGAATCTGCAAAACACAACCAACCTTCCTCTTTCCATTGACATTAATAAATTCAAGATCAAATAATAGCACCAATAAAATAAAAAAGTCACAACCAACTTCACAAGATAAAAACTTAATAGCATACTTATCATGATAAACAAACTCAACACATGCCACAGAATTTTCCAAATTGTTGACACAAACTAGAATATCATCAAAACAGATAATAACAAGTTTTCCTATGAACGAATGCAAAATATGATTCAACAATCCCATAGTAGTATGCAATGCCTTAGCCAATCCAAGTGAACTAACTAAACATGCAAATATCCCATATCTCAATCCATCTTGATGATAAACACTTTCCGAATCAATATCATATGATAGTAAATCATGCAATGAAGATTGTCCTAACGGAATGACTTGATCACTACCACTGTCAACTAACGACAAATCAGGTCAAGATTGACTAGCATGAAACCCTAACTCAACATATGGATAAGGAACCCGAGAATGAATTTCATGCAAGTAATCATATCGAAAACGAGAATATATATCATGATTATAAATTAACTCAACAAATATCAAGTATCCACCATAGTTTATGATAAAGATGATTCTACCCTCAAAATAGCTAAACACAAATTTTCCAATGGAAGCATGCAAAACATGTTTTAAATAACTCATGAAGACACTAGATGCATCAGTTAATCTAACAGAAATAACTATCCATCTATATAATTCACATGTTAACACAATTTTCCATTTATCACATTCTCTCATGCTAATTTGATTAGGCATTGTCATCACATGATCATTGTCACATGTAGATAAAACATAAGAACTATGCAATTTATCAAACATATTATCTAAACAAAGAAAAGAATAACGATACTTGTTTACCAATTCAAAATTGATGCACAAATTCGTTGTCACATCCTCTTTAGGTACTATGATTTCATAAATAACACATGGTTTCGTGTTCGCTTCTACGATACCCTTCTCCATCAACTCTCCAACCTGTCTTGGCAACTCCGTCGTTTCCTCGAGAATACTATCAGCTGATTGGTATAGAATGATAGTACGGGGTATATCATCAACCTGTACAAGAGACAAAATAGAACTAGACAAAAAAGAATCATTAGTGTTAGTATTCAAAAGCGCCGTCTTGTACGAATGTACAATCATTGGATTTTTAAAATACAACTCACTTTTCAACTCACTCTCTTCATAGTCACATTTTCCTCTCTTCGTTTTGCTCACCCTCTCGTTTGTTTTTCTCTCGTTTATTTTCAATCTCAATCTTTTCATTCTCTCTTTTCTTCTCTCTCACTTTTTTCAAACTTTTCTTTTTCACTACCAATCTTTTGAATAATGTTTTTGTGTCGATCTTTTTCTTCTTCTTGCCTTTGATTACGATCTTTTTGTAAGTACATTAGATCGTCACGAAATTGCTCGGACGTCATAGGACAAAGGTTGACTTTTATTCGATTATGTACCAATGAATACTTGTTAGTACAACTGTTATACTTCGCGTGCCTGTTGTGTCGCCATGGCCCCCCAAGTAACAAATGGCAAGTATGGATTGGAACTACATCGCATAATATTTCATCTTCATATCTGTCAATGCGAAAAGAAACTGACACTCGTCTAGTCACCATTACCTCACAATCGACGATCCCTTACATCTTGTAAAGACGGATGTGCAATTGCTGACAACCCTAGTTTCTCCACCATTGTAGTGCTAGCAATGTTAGTACCAATTTCACAATCAATTTTTACAATGCACATCTTTTCTTGCACTAGAAACCTAGTATAAGAAATGTCATCTGAGCTAGACATATTTTCTGCAAAACAAGGGTTAGTAATGAAAATAATTTTTGTCACACGCTTCCTTACGTGTTTCGCTCAAAACAATGTATCGCTCAATTTTACGCTCGTGTATCACTCAATAGGCTTTTACCCTCTATTAAGCTCACACTTTTGCATTTTACCTCTCAAAATTCACTCTTATAGGTTCTATTTGAAGTCACCAAATAAATTCATAATTTTACAATGCAATTCAAAAGTAACTTATCGGGAACAAATATAGAAGGTATGACTATCGGAATACCACAAAAATCACAGATTGATCGTCTCGTACTCTGCTTGTATGCCCTTAGAATTCCGTTTGTATGCTTTCTCCTAAAAGTTATGATGTCGCTTCGTCGGAATTGATAATTAATGGAATGGGATTAACTTTTGGTTGGAATTTGATGATTTGATGGTGTGCTACAAGGTTGGTTAGCATAATGGAAATAGAATTTGATTTTTTTTTCTATACTTCTTTTTTTTTTTACTCACGATTTTTTTTTTACAATATATATGCAACAGAAAATTAAAGATAAGTAACTCGCTAGAAAGGCTTAACTTGGATACCAAATGATAGACTCCACGGCACGCTTGCGTGAGGCGGTCGTCGCCAGATCGTTTCTAGCAAAGTTGTTGGGTGAATTGCTTGCAACACCTTAACCCTCGCCTATATGTAGATGGTAATCTTGGTACAATTGTTCGCGTTCGGAAAATCTGCGTTGAATGGACATCAATGACACCTTGACCCCTCGCTTATATTGAAGCGGTAATCTCGATACAATCGACGATTGATGCGGTAGAAGACGCCACACACAACTATGTATTGTTGTATGATAAGTCAAAGTTGAATCTCAAAGAAAAACTAAGAAAATAACTTAGGAATTCTTCAAAGAACCAAAAGTAAAGAATAACCTTACAAGTATATTGAATAATGAATAATGTCTACAATAGATGTAACCCCTATTTATACTAGTTGCAAAAATTCTAATCCTAATAGGAATTACAAACCATAACCCTAATTTCTACAAGGAAGTAGAAATCAATTTGGAAAATAAATTCCTATATCTATAAAACAATAGAAACCTTATTTAGAAAGTAAATCTAAACTGAAAAGAAATCCTAATTATAATAGAATTTGATAAGTATCTGTAAAACAAATCCCTAAAAATTAGGATAATAGAATCTGCCTAATATTTTAGGAAACAAAATCTCTTTTTCTCCTAAAATCCCAAAATCCTAGCCATGTTAGGATCTTTTGCCGCGTGAAACTTGTTGCTTTCCTTTGCATGTAATATGTGAATAACTTGCTGATCAGGATTGTATCAGGCTGGGGAGTGAGAGAAATAGGGAGGATGGACAAGATTACGAAGTAGGCATGGAAGGAAATTTGAGAAAAACTAGATTAGTAGAAATTAAATATTTACGTTATCAGAATGTGTTTCATGATTTGTCACTTAATTGGAGTGTGTTTTTTGAGGTAATGGCAGGGAGTTTCTGTAACATATGTGAATGACCATTAGACCAAGTATAGTGAGATAACAGCTCTCTTATTTTTTTTAGTAAAGGTATAGATATATTTTCTTGAATGAGTGAATTCAATTCACTATAAACCTCCTAAAATGTGGAACCATGAACAAAAGATATACAAACATAAACCTAGATTATGCACTGAAAAACGTTTACAACCAAAACAAAAATATAACCCAGGAATTAACCTACAGCAAAATTGCAATAGATTGACTTGGGGCTAATGCTCATTTAGAGAAGGAGCTTCATCAAAAGAAACCACTCTTAGAAACAAAAGAATAATTGGCTGAACATCCATTCAGAGCACTCCCTTTTCCTCTTCTCCATAGTGACCACATTAGCTAGTCTCCTCCCAATTGAAGGCTCTTCCAGCTAACTTTGAGAGAGATTTCACGTAAGTCGGCCTTGGCAGTGAAGAAGAATATAGCAACTCCTGCCAATTTTAGTATTTACAATAATCTTGCCTTGTTTCTTCAAACATTTATGGTCATAAGTCAAGTGAATAGTGGTGTAATCAGTGCACTCTTTCTTTCTTTTTTCCTTTCTTTTTTTTTGAAAATATGAGTCCAAACCAAGATAGTCGGTTTTCAGAAAGGCCACATCAAAGCCGACCAAGACAGTGATTTTTTGCACTCGTTTTAATCAGTGGATCTTGGCTTATTTTTGGTCTCAATGGAGGCATCAACATCTCTTTTGCCACTTCAATATCATAACCTTTATCATATTCTTCACTACTAATAGTACTCAAATTCGATATCTGCAAAAATGGCAATAGATCCCCTAATGCCCCCAACTTCTCAGATATATTGGCAACAAACTCCACTTCACAGTTCACACATTTCACGTATTTCCCGTCACATAAACCTTAAAAACTACTCAACCATGATTCACAAATTGGCTCCAACTCTTTCAATCCATTGCCATTAAACACCTGTGATATCTTGAGAATTTGCGTCACGTTGGCAAGTAATGGCTTCACTGTCACTGGATACTTTAGTTCTTTGAAAGCATGAGGCAATAAATTTGAACCATAAATCAATACCTGTTTTAGAATACTAAATCACTTTTCAGTTCACTTGCTACTTCAAGAAATTGGTATTCAGTTGTGAAGCCTTTCAATTGCAATGGGTGAATCGGTTGTGAGAACTTATGGGTTTTACAAGTGAATTCGTTCAACTGTTGTTCCATTCTTCGATGTACATTTTGTGAACTTTGGAATTTAGTGGACATTTTTGTTCAGTACTTAGTTCTATCGATCTGAAGACAGAAGTTATAGTTATATGCATAGAGAAGAG
This sequence comes from Panax stipuleanatus, assembly GCA_020205555.1. Classification (NCBI taxonomy): domain Eukaryota; kingdom Viridiplantae; phylum Streptophyta; class Magnoliopsida; order Apiales; family Araliaceae; genus Panax; species Panax stipuleanatus. Next base: position 140,909,558 of record CM035118.1, on the reverse strand, counting down.
AGAGATTAGTTACAAGCTATGAAAACTAGGGTATTAGTTGGGGTATAAATGGAATGTAAATTGAAAGTCAGTAGAGAGCAGAGTGGCAGGCATATAAAGAGGTCAGCTTGGTTAAATAAACCTTATTGTTTTGGAAAACCAGCCACAAACCAAAATCGCCAGTTTCTATCATCAAAACTGTCGACTGAATAAATTGGGTGTTAAACCGACCGGAATTAGCTTTTCCAGCTCGGCTTGGACGTTTGTTTTTTGGTTTTCTTTACTTCCTACAAGAACCATGGAAGATAATATATCTCACCAAACTATCCACTCTGTTACGTACTATGCGAAATAAGTTACTACCGCTATCTGGAAAAAAGAGACTGTCATTGGAACCTGCAAAGTAAGTAGGAGTTTTTTCCCCGACAAAGGGAGTATATTATATTTATTTATTATTTTTTTTTTGTGTTTTAAAAAAAATTAAGTAGGAAGAGTTGGACATGCCTAGATATTGAATGGTCTTATTGTCTTCACATAGTAGAATGTAAGTTATAATGGACTCCCAGAGTAGTTTCTGGAATTAATAAATTGAATTTTGTTGTCATCAGACTTATCCTATTGGTCTTCTGTCCTTTTATTCTTTTAGATGGCATTCTCTAATATTTTTCATATTGATATTTTACGTTTACCACCTTCAGCATTGAATTGCCATGGACATCAATAAACTTACATATCTTGCTGTGGTGGAAGAGTGGTTAATTTGACACATTCTATTTTTGTTAAGTGCGTGTGTTGTGTATATGTTCATTAACAAACACCACAAAAGATGTGAACCCCTCTTGTGCCCATGTACATAAAGGGCCATTAGAAACAAGTACACCTATGTGCTATACAAAAACTATGACTCCCCCTCCTTATTACCGAGCAGGCCTTCAAAAGTTAGATACATTAACAAAAGACATTGCTGATAATAATTAGTGTATGTCCTCTTTGTTCTGAAGTCTTCTTTGTATCTCATTGTTTATGATAAGATGAATCTGTATGCTTTTAGGGGGAGCGCAGATTTGTGCGTCACTTCATGTTGGTGAGATTCGACCTGGTGGTTTGAGGGGAAACCATAGACACCATACTTGTAATGAGTCGTTTCTCATTTGGGGAGCCAAGACAAAATTCAGGGTATGTGTTCTTATTTTATGAATAGGCAAACATTAATTCTCACTTACTTATAGTTCGTTAATGCTTAAGCACTTTTTATGTAGACTTTTAAATGTTAGACTTTGTAGAACGACTACCTCATAGAGGCATAGAGCTGTTTTGCGTCATCAATCTGCAAAAACAAAAGGCTTAATTACCTTTCTTATACTATAATTTAGCGTACCCTCTGTATCAAAAGCATTCAGATCACCCTTTCATTTTCTATTCCCCATCAAAATGTTTTCCTCGACTTTGTCGAAAATATTTTATATCTTTTCGAATACCAAATTGACTGTGAGAATGTAATTCTAAATGATATCATGTTCTGATGCACAGGAGTGGTCTGAAATCGGTCTTTGAACCATCAAGAAAAAATCATTGATGCAAATAAGCTATAAGATGTTTAGGACATCACATAATTGTATATCCTTGTGTCTTTGATCCTTGGTCTAACTTGGTCAACACATGCAGTTGGAGAACAATGCAGTTGATAAAGGCTATGCTGAGGTAATTGTTGGGGCAGATGAGGTTGCTGTGGCAGTCAGCCCAAGCGGAACGGCACATGCTCTGGTAAATTTGGATCCTGTACAGACTACATTCTTCTTGGGGTGCCAGGACAGTATAATCAATTATAATAGCTCTACTTCTGATTTTAATGTTTGGAAAGATCTTTAGGAATATATGATCCTTCAATCTCATGTGTAATTTACGTAGCCTTGTGTTACTTAGGGAATTGTTTGTTTTTTGTTTTCATAAGCAATTCATAATACTAGTGATTTAGAAGATAAAATTTGTTTGATGAGTGGGATTATGAATCTATATCTGAAAATAGTTGCTATCTCATGGTTTAGTATAAAGAAGCTCGAACACATCCTATATTGGAACACATTTGTTAGAATTTTCCTGGTTCCAATGCAAGCCTTTGGGCCTCGACGACACAAGCAGGATTCTGTTGCAGCTAGCTAGATGCTGGCAATTCTGCTTAGCGAATGTACTTGATACGAGGAGTATGTCCGAATAAGAGTGGAGAGAAGGTGAATGCAGCATTCAGTAATGAAGTTCACATGGTCTTTAGCCTTAGTTGTTAAGTTGGATTCGATTCTCACTTAGATAAGTTTATTTCTTTCTTTATGTGAAGCGGGTTTTCTTCTGTTTGGTTGGTTTGCGAGTTTATTTCATCTTTTTCTAGCGAGACTTGATCAGTTCTTGATTGTGATTCTATTTTGAACTCGTGACAAACGTACATTGTAGTTTCCTACAATTTTAATAATGTTAACATTGTTTAATTAGGAATTGATATCTTTACAACAAAAAAAGTATGATATTTCTACATTTTTTAGAAACTGCCTCATCTTTCCAAATTATTAAAAAATACAGTAATATTAAATAAGATATCAAAAGGGCTCTCATAATTTAACAATTGTTAGGAGAAAATACAAAGACTAAGAACTACAATTAATAGTTTGTCAGAATGATCAAAATAGTTATAAATTATACTATAATTTTTAAAAACGAATGAGTATTGGATGGAAGGATAATACGAGAAATTAAGAGGAATAAATTTCACTCAAATTAAAAGGGAAGGAGGGAGTAATATGTTTGTTTGTTTTTTGGTTTTGACTTTTGACTTTTTGTGTTGAGGAATATTAAAGTCCGTGTAAGGCATCAACATTCACACCAACCCACAACGGTTTCAAAGCCGTTGTCCCGAACCTGAAAAAAAAAAACCATCGCCTATCGCCCATCTACTTACGAAAACGTAACAATTTTCAGGTTTTGAGTTTGATCGACAAAACCAAAAATCCCTTATCCAAATTACGGTGAGATCTTTCTTTTTCTCCCCAGAAAGAAAGTTCTCCGATCATGTTCTTAAGGTCGCCTTTTTCTCTCCTCCTTCTCGTCGCCCCCATCATCATCATCACCGCCTCCTGTTTTATCCCTGCCGTCCGATCAGATCAGAATCTGCTTCGATTAAAGGTAGATGACGCAAAATTCTGCTCCAAAACGGCGATGCCGGACTCTTGCCCCATCCATTGCTTTCGGGCCGACCCGGTCTGCGGCGTGGATGGCGTGACCTACTGGTGCGGCTGTCCTGATGCGCATTGCGCGGGGACTAGTGTTGCGAAGTTAGGGGGTTGCGATGGGAACAATAGCTCGGTTTCGGGTCAGGCGCTCCTCTTAATTAACATTGTGTGGCTTATTCTTCTTGGGGCCTTGGTCTTGTTCGGCCTTCTCTGAATGACAATGACTTTCGCTCTCTTCTTTGAATCGTAGTTTTCAGAGGGTAGATAGATCATCCATTGTAGTTACCTCCATCCATTCCCTTTGTATTATCCATTCCCTTTGGCTAAATTGTTTTTTGTATGCTAATTACATAATTAGGTTTCTTTTTGTATGTTTTGATGGGGATTTATATCAAACAAATTCCTTTGAGCTTTGCTGCTGGGAAGATCAAGATAGATGAATAATAATTGGAGGTGATCAAGTAAAAATTATTTCCTAGTCTTTATTGCAACTAAATAAAGAAGAAATATACATTTTCTGGCAAATGTAAGAAGAAAAACAAACAGAATTGAGGCTTAAATGTATGTTTGTGTGATTTGCAGTCTTTCAAGACAGTGCCAACTGTCAAATAATATTAACACGAAGCTGTTGCAACTGTCATATATTATTATTAGTATATTTCTTGTAACAGCCCCTGAAGAAGAGCAGTAGTCATGACCAGTAGTGACATTGTTTTATACACGGAATAGAAATTTGCTAGAATTTATGGTGGTGGTGGTGGTAGTGTTCATATAATGTTGTTAAATTTATTCTGTTGCTTCCATTTATATGACCAAAAATCACTATTCCGTTTCCAGATTTTAGTGAAAGGAAATGAAGCCAGAGAGTAGTGGTGGAAGCTGCTATCCTTGTCAACTTAGGCAACGAGATCCAAATACTATACCACGGTCAAGACTGAAGGCTCTTGACGAACGAGAAACGGACGCCGAGGACTACCCCCTAGTACAGTACTTGATAATATTATTAGGAAATAACAAATATAATTAAGGAATCTAATCCAGTTTCTTTCATTAGACTTGGTCCATTAATGCAGGGACCAAACTAGCATAGGACTGGAGGGGGCCACGGCATCCCCCGAGGTTTGAAAAATTTACAAAGTTCATCCCAAGGTTTGAAAATATATCATTATTAAATTCATTATAATAATTGTAAGTTTGTATAATTGGAGCATAATGTTGTATGTGCTATTTCAATTGAATGATACATTTATATCCAGGTAACCAACTTAAACCCTTTTTTTGTTATTCTTTGTTTATTTTATGAAACTTGATATTTTAATTTTTTAAAGTTTAATGAGTGATCATAATATTGTATGTGTTAATTCCAATTGCATATTCAATTTGTTTTCCGGTAACTAACTAAAACCTTACTCAATTGATTGCAAATTTATAAAAATTAGTTATATAACCATGCATCTCTTTCTTTCAAGTCTCCCTAGCTGTTATGACTGAGGATGTTATAACGGTTGCATTAATATTTAGTCCCCAGCAATACCAGTAATAATATAACTGCATTCAAAACCAACTCACTACAATGAAGTTTGCAATCATTCAAGGTGGCACATCCCCCCATGCAGCCAGTAGTGGTCTAGTAGAGGACCATCATAACAAGTAAAAGAAGGTCAAACTAACAGCTTTATTTATGGCTTTAACACCCTTAAGAAACTACCCTCTATTAGTCTCAAAGGGTAGAAGGAATACATATCTATGACCGCATAAACTACTGCCATCTTAGCCAGGAGGCCAGTTCATTTGTCGTCCTCCAATGACGTGAAGGTGAATATGATAAACAGATTGGCCTGCAAACATTAATAGTTGCCTTAGATTGATTGGGGAAATAACCAGAGTTCACAATTTCAGATTTAGGAGAAATGTAGAAAGATACTAACATCCATTTGGCCCGTCATTGATCACTACTCTGTAGCCCTCTTCAAGACCTTCTTGTTTAGCAACAAGTTTTGCAGTGTAAAGAAGCCTACCAAGAATTTCAATATGGCTCTCCTCAGCCTGGAAAATATGACCATGTAACATTGTAAGCAATGCTCTAAAAAAACAGGAACACACCAAATATTCCTTTTAAGAAAGGACGCAAGTGTCCAACACATCATGCACGTACTAAACGACAACCCTCACAGCACTCTCACCTTCTCACCCACATGTTCAATATACTTCTTCAATGTGACAAACTGACAATATTTTAAATTAAAATACTTAACCTCAGTAGTGTTTCTAGATAATTTAAAATTAGACTAAATGAACACTTTGAATTTGGGAGTGTATGAGAAAAAAGAAAAGTCATGGCTCAATTCCTCCAATAAAGTAAAGCAATCAAGTAATTTTACAATTATGTAAGAAATTATTTGAACATACCTTAGAGAGGCCACTCAAGCCATCCTTAACTTTTGGAATAATCAAAATGTGTGTAGGAGCTTGTGGAGCTATGTCCCTAAAAGCAAGTACCTTCCAACAAAAAATGTACAAAAATAAAACAGCGCAAAATATTCCACCACAGTGACGCTGGTTAAAATCAACATAAACAATAGAATTGGACAAAACTAAATAAAGCAAATCTTTTATAATCCCTATTATACCCTCAACATACATGCAACAAAATTATTAGTAAAATAGCAATATAAATGTAAACCACAAGTTTTCTTTCATTTTCCTTTATAAATTGAGTTGCAACAATAAAGAAAGCTTGTAAGTTTTCTATTCTTTTATGATCTATCCTAATTCAAGTGTTCCATTCTTTCTTTTCTGTCCAAAACTCATAAACATAGTGTTAGGCCTCAACAAAATATCCATAATGAAGTCCTCAACCCCAGCATTTTAAGGTTAAGGTAAGATCCCAAACATGAAAGTCACCCACCTCTCGGATGCATATATGAGGCTCAATAATATTTTATGGTCTCACCAGGAACCTTGCGCATCTCATTTGGTTGCTCAATAGATAGAGCTATTATAACACTAGATCAAAAATGGAACTTTGTTCCTGGAAAAAGTGCATAAAGCAGTACAGCGTTACCTTGTCATCCTCAAAAACCACAGTTGCTGGTATTTCCTTGTTAATTATTTTGTCAAATCTGCGCGTTAAACAGTGAGTCAGGAGGCTTAAACAAAGAATCTACAGAACATATTAATGAAAATATTTGGATTGGTATCCCAACTGCATACAATCGAAACCATGGAACCGCTCCAACTAAAATAAATAATAGTACCGCCATTCCACAAGAAAAAGGCTCACTTTGACTTTTTGATCAAATTTGTAATACTTTCAAAGTCAAAATTGATGCAACATTATTTGGTTTTATTCAACACAATCATGAATACTATAAACTATTCAAAAAGTACAAGTAATTGCAAAATTTGTTGTTTTCAAACATTGAATAAATTTACATCAAATTTAAATTCTAAGATTTTTGCAAATTAAAATTTTGAAGTCGAAGTGGGACTCTATTAATTATTTTGTGTAACTGAGGGAGTAATCATTATTGAAGAGTGAGTATATTCATATATAATATCCCTTTCTCAATCCAACAAACAACTCAAAGTTTCAACTGGAACCTCTTAAGCTGTACTTTTAGTTTCAATCTCAAGTTCTCAACATTCATGAACCTTCTGCAACTAACTCTAATTTATGAAAAAGAATCTTCTACATGATATACATAATACATTTATGTGTGCGCGCGTCTGTACGCTCGCCTGCGTGTATGGTGTTTGATAATTATCACTCAGCCACCTAGAAAACTAGAAGTTTCATGCTTCCTGAAATATGTCTGCAATTATTGCCAACCAACTAAAAATTAGACATGTCATGCAATACCTCATTCAATGAATAGAACTTCCCTTACCTTCAGTCATATCTTCTCTTAAAATGATCATAGCTTAATAATCCTATATCAGAGCAATTGTGGATGGCCCAATGGTTTCCGGAATGTTGTTGTCATGATATAAGTGCAATCATGGCTAAAAGTTACGGTATTGGAAGACGTATGGGATAATATTCAATTCTTGACGCAGTATCAGGTATCAGTATCGAGCGATACACTCATACACAACAAAATGCTATCTACTGCTTAAAAAACTCAAAAAGAATAATAAAAAATTAGAATAAGTAAAATAACGAATTAAATACATACAAATTTGTCATTTTATTTATATTACATAAGGCATATGATACATAACTGTTGGACTTGTTAACATTTCAATGCATCGTAAATTCTTTTTATATCTTCCATATGCTAATATCGTGCAGTAACTTTACGTATCAGCCGAAACCGTTACGTACTGCTATGGGCCAATACTTTGAAGTTTAAACCGTGGTTCTAATAGTCAGATTACAAGGTGGGTGCACAAGAAGAGGGATGGATCTCACTATAAGTTGATCTATATGACAACACAAGTTTGAGGACTTAACCCATTTCTACGATTTTATTATCAATTCTATAAATTTGTCATTTTTCTTTTTCAAACGTTTTTGCTGCGTGGCTGCTGTTGAGTGTGAGATTTGGGTGTCTGAAGATTTAACGCGAATCTTCAATGCAAATTTCATTATTATGAAATGTTGCATTTTTATTTTTATTTTTGTTTTTGTTATTTACTTCAGCCTTTTCTTTCCCAACTAATTGGTGGACATTAGAATCTACAAACCGTTTTTGAAATATGATTAATTAATTTGTCATTAGAGATTTTAAAGGTATATGTGACAAAGTTTGCATTTAGCGTCCTCGAGTTTCATATTAATGTCCTTGAGTTTTGTATTTAGTTTGCCATATTCAGCTCTAGCCCATACGTTTAGTCTATCAAACACCTAAGAATTTGTCATGGAACACGTACATTTTTCATGGATATTGTTACAAGCGGTACCTCTGAATCTTTCATACAAAAAAATATCAAGCACCTAGCTCCATTCCTTTCCTGAATCAGATTAAAAGCCTCAAACTCTTCTGGAAGTACATGGTTCTAAGCTAAGGTTCATACTACAAAACGTGGATAATAAAAGGTTAATGGACCAAGACATGAAACCAACGGTGTTGTGACCTACTTCAGCAATTTCAGAATTCAGAATTTAGCCAAGTAATTTATTTTCTAACATATAACAAAATTGAGAAAGAAAATGGAAAAGTTACCTGACATGGATTGTTATATATTAAGAAAAAAGTATGCAGTAGGGTTCCAACAGAAACAATGTGATCATTGAAAACTCCTAAAGACTTTCCGGGTAGCTAAAATGAACACTAGACTTTCTCAGCCGAATCAACTAGACCTCAAAAAAATTAATAAATTCTAAAGACGAGAGAACAACAACAAAGAAATACACAATAAAAGAAGTATACGATGCGTGACCCAAATTTATCCGTTTCTGTTATAGCTCAAAAGGATTATGAACCTTCTTATAAATAAATAAAAATCTCAAAAAGAAATACCGCACATTTTCATCAATCAATAAATACCCCTAAATTGACAGTTGCACCTCAATATGTTTCAGATCTAACACACGTCACATAAATACATAATACAATAAACAAGCATTCATCATTTACAGAAATTACTAGTAAAATCGTTTCGAATTAGGGCTGAAGCTAAAGAGAGAGTGAGAGAGCACTTACAAGGTAGGAGAATCGGAGGGAACAGCAGCTATAGCAGCCTCTCTTTCGGACGCCATGGAAGGTTTGGGTTGGGCTGGAGAGAAATGAGAAGCCAGTATATAAAGTCTACTACTATCACTGCTGCTTTCTTCAGCGCTCATTCCTCATTCCCCCTTCCTCCTCTCTATTTTTTTCCCGTCCCAAATACGCAAATACCTAGAATAACAAAAAAAATCATCGCGTGCGAGTTTTTATATAATTATCAAATTTTTATTGTTCATTATTAAATTATTAAGTAATCAGGATTTAAATTAAAATATATAGCCATTTATTATTATTAGTTATTACTTTACTTTGTTATAATGTTTTTATTCTCCACGATATAGATTCGTTAGTCCGAGATTAAATATAAAAAAGAAAATTAAAAAGGAAAATAAATTACAATTAAGATATACATGCAAAAAGTTACAATTAATTGACTTTTTTAGAATTTAATTATTGCTTCTCGGTTGAGAATTGAGAGGAAGGGGCTACTCTTCTTCTTTTTTTAAAAAGGCCCATTTTTTTTGGGAACACTATAATTTATAATTAAGTACATCATCTTTATTACAATATTAAGAATTAATCAAACCTCACTAAAAAAATAAATTACAAGACTCATAAAACTAATCGAAAAAATAAACTCGCCAATCAAAACTCACTAAAAAAAGGAAGAAATAAACTTACAAACAAACCTCGCATAGAGAGAAAACAAATTTCTCATAACAGAACCAATCAAACATCATTAAATGAGAAAGAAATAGACTCGCAAACAAGCACAGAGTAACAACTCACTTGACCCTCCGTCTTTCAAGGTGAATGAAGCTCCCATAATTATAATGTTAATATGAATACAAAAAAATACCGTCAGAACACCTCTCTTTTTAAAAATTGACTGCAAACTAGGAATCAAAATAAATTGAGGGTGAGGGTGGTGGGGGGGGGGGGGGGGCGCTATTTCTTCCTTGAAATGTCAATCAAACCACCCTAAGCAATAAGATAACAAATTCTGTTCACTAAAAGACCTTGGGAAGAGGGAAAAGGTTATCAGACAAAATAGATGAAAGACAAGTAACAAGGACAATTTGGGGGGGCGGGGGGCGGGGGGGGGGGGGGGGGGGAACCCTACACTGTTTGAATGTTTAATTATAAATTGTACATACAAGAAAAAAGACTTCATGTTGGCAGTCCATGGCCTGATGGCAACTTCTAAGAAACAATAAACCTGGCTATGGAAAACCGCAAGCAATACAAGGTACCCCAGCTACTACCTAATGCAAACTAGAATAACATTGACGTACACACATCATCTACAAAACTAACCACCCTTCGAAAAAAAAAAAAAAAAAAAACACTTGTTCAGAAAGGGGCTGAGCTTGTTCTGCGGAGCTGATACTTTGACTCAGGAGGGGGTACATATGGCAACACCTTCTCTACCTCCTGCAATTACAATCACAATCACAATCATCAGAAAAACCGAGCAGTATATGTTTGTATCTACAAACAAAATAAACCATTAACCGGCACTCCATTAAGCAACAGAGAGAAGAAATAATACAGTAAATATTATCGCGAGGTAAAGTGGCACCCATGCCGAAAATGGCAAGCCCTAGATATTGGTTCCTCCATTGATTGTAATGAGCAGGGATAGGATGACTGGATACTCGATCAACGTTACAAGACAAGAATGCAGTGTTCCAAACTTATAACTAGTAATAAAACCAATGATGGCAGTTCATCATAGAGCATATGACAACTGGTTTGTGTGTTTTCTTTTTCATTTTTTTTAATTTTTATTTTCTGTTCCATTCTGGATAAGATTTCACGGAAACATCATCTTTACAACAAAGTTTAAAAATTAGACCACCCATAAAGAAGTTTCTCAAATAAAAGTACATGGACATCGACCAATTATAACTGAAGTATGCGTTGTAGATGGTTCTCAAAACACATGGACATCTATTAAATGAGAAGAACACAAAAACTAACAACTGAACCCCTTTAACTCTCCATAAAAATGAAACCCATAGTCACATAAGAGAAGGTGGCAAGATGATTACAAAAACTCAAAGAATATTATGCATCTTAAGAACAATACGAACCCATCAACATGAATGATCAACTCTGAATCCATTGTGCCGTTGGCTTAAGCTGTTAAGGAATGAGCCAATTAATGTATACCAAGCTCTAAACACCATCCCAAACGTTCAACCCTCTCACATATAGAGACGCAAACAGAAAATTGATTCTTGATATTGAAAAGAATTATTACTTTAGTATATGAAGATGCACCCGAACCAATTGAAATTAGTTTTTTCTGATAAGTACTAAATGAGATTTAACCTATCCCAGCAAAACATCCGACATTCTATTGGCAATAGCTGTGAGGTCTATAGGAAAAATCTCCATCAAGTCTTCCAAAAATCAGTTGTGGAGTTGCCCAAAAAGCTTTTTAACTATTAGAAATGCAATGAACGGCATATAGCAATATCTCAATACTATCCCAACCGTTTGACGGTCTTGTACATACAGATAAACAGGCAAGAAAATAGAAAGAGCTATAAACTAACTGATAATATGAATGGAAAATAAAATGCTCTTTATTCTTGAACCGTTGGGACTGGCTCAAACAACATAAATCAAGCTCTAAGCAAACTGTATCACACAAAGTATATACTTGATTAATTAGCAGAGTGATAATCCACATTCCACAGAATGGAGGCATACAGAATATTGGTGTTCAATAATGAAAATGAATCAATTTCTTAAGAGAAAGGATGCTACGTCACTGAAGACATAATCAGGTACACTCAGAAGTACCCTGCAAAGTATAATAATATGGTCAAATTTAATATGTAGTATATGTTATCTTTCTAAATAAGACTGGAAAATATTATGAGTGGACATACAATATTAGGGAGGGAATTCCCAATATAGCAAATACAGCTAGGGCAACAATGCCAATGAGTAGTCTAACTAAACTATAAATGTCAATAGCGTGAATCATGCATTGTGCATGCTAATAATAATTAATTAAGAAACTATACAACCTAACAAGTAAATAATTTGGGGAAAACACAAAAACACTTTCACAAATGGACAAACAGTTTGTAATCAAAACCAGTAATCTAATTCAACACTTAGAGATCAACAACAGAACCTGGACTATTAGGACAAGCTTAAATCACAAACCCTAGAAATTTGAAATGATCACCAGAGTCCAATGTAAGTTTATAGGCCAACACCAGCCAACTTAGGGTTCTCAAAACAAAGTGAATATGGATTTGTATCTAGTTTTAGGGGCTAGTGCCTGGCTCATATTGGATTGCCATCCTAAAGTTGTGAGCCTGTGGCCAAAATTAAACACCACAAATGCCAAAGAGTGCCACAACAGGATCATGAGTCCAAGTTTTTCTAAGAAAAGTTGAATTCGTCTTCCATTTTGCCACTCCACAGAAATAACAAGCAGTATCTATAAATATCAATAGGATCATCTATTTTACTATGAAATAACCGTTCAGATTTCACCTTAGAAAAAAACAAGGAATTGCCTCGCGAGAAGTTTTTATTTTTATTTTTTTGTTGATAGAAGCAATGGGGGAACAAGGAGTCTGCACATCCCATAACAAGTACAAATAAAAAGAAATTACCAAAAAAAGAGCAAATCTCCATTCTCTGCATAGATCAGACACAAAAATCTCCTAAAGGTACCCAAATCAAAGGCCCAAAGTGAAGAAAGAAAAATAATCCAATCTTGCAGCGATGTAAACGATAGATAGTTGTCCCTGAAAAGCCAAACATTAAGCTCATTCCACCCCCAAAGCCTATGAAACAAGTACGCAACAAATCCTCCACCATAGCAGGACATTCTAACTACTCTCCCAACACACCAAATATAGAGTTCCTCAACCAATGTAACAATGACAATGCAAAAATAAATGATAGTACGTCTTAGCATTCTGCTTATACATAACATAAAAGTCTGGTCTCTGGAGATGGAGCCTTGTGGGAGCCTTGTGGGATTGCATTCTGCTTACAAATAACACAAAAGTCTGGTCTCTTGAGATTGAACCTTGTGGAATTAAGACTCTTAATAAAGATCATTAGCATTTAGTCTTAATGTGAAACTAAATAAATGCCTTGATATTGGATAATACCTTTGCCTTCCATCTGACGAAGCCAAAAAAAACTGAACTGGAACACAAGAAAAAGTCAAGAAGGAGATAACTCTTAAAACGGAAGTGTCAGAAGAGTCAAGAGAGTTCAAACTCGTTTATCAAGATAAATGGAAATCTATATCAAATTTAGCAAATTAAACATAGAACCAACTCACCGGGATCATCATAAGTGAGATTCCTAAAAAATGAAAATCCCAATAGATTGAATAACTTGAAAGAAGTTCTCCTCTGCTTTCATAAATTCATTTCTTTAAAGCTTAAATATCACAACAAAGTTAAGACTTTCCTGCACTTTCAATGCACAAAACTAATGTTCAGATGGCTCCTAAGCAGTTTATTAGCATAGGGTAACATCCCTTTTTTGCTAAATGGGTTATACTAGTGATACTTGTGAACTTGTATCATCATAGCTATGCCGAAAAGGCTCATTGTCATCGAACTATTTACTTTCCCTGTTATCCATTACAAATAGTACACTGCTTAAAGGATTCTACTTCCTAATAACATGTGTTGTGCTAAAAATTATTCAATTGGATAATAAAGAGAAATTATTTTGTTTATGTACTAGCTTGATCTCTTGCAATATAACATGACAGTAATTGACCAGTTCGAATATTGATATTGCTAGTTAACTGAAATTAGCTTATTCTAGCTGGACCTGCTGGACTACAGCCTGACAGGAAATGAAAGAAAATATTTTAAACTAAAGACAGGAGAGTATAAGTTCAAATATTCCAGTGGTTTGAACTCTAAATTATATAATAAATAGGTAAGGTTCTGATAGGCTTGGAAGCTTAGTTCATGATGAAGTTTCCCCCAGGTGGTTTAAATTATATGATTTAAAGCATTTAAGACATGATTGTTAATGAGATACAATCCATTAGACACACCCATAGACCATATCTATGTAGAAGCAGCACAATCTGTGGGATGAAGTACTAGTCAAATACAGCTTAAAAGAGAATACTATCAAAAATAAATGTAAAAGTTATTCAACATACCTTTCGTCTCTTTAGCCTTTCGTTTTCCTCCTCTAGACGCGAAATTTTATTCTCCAGCTCATGAGTGTAAGCCTGTCAATCAACACAATATCTTATATCTGGGGGATAAAATATAGAAAAAAGAAGCCTAACATGCTCAAAATTTGTAATTAACCTGCTTTCTTGCTCGTGACCGAGCAGCAGATTCCCTATTCTTGATCATCCTCTTCTGCCTCCTTTCAACCGTTTTCTCAACCACATCTCCGGAGGCAATCCTTTTCCTCCCAAGTATCTGTGTATCTGAAAGTGTACCCATTAAAGGGGAAGTTGACATGGTCATTTGGGTTTCGGGGTAAGCATCCATAATTGGATTTGTGCTAATAGGAAGAGCTTGTTGAACTGGATTGCTCGGCATAAAAACAGTAAACATATTCTGTTGCTGTTGCTGAGGCGGCTGATGAATTGAGGGAATCTGGTAGGGCATCCAATGAGCTTGCTGGGGAACATTTTGTTGAGGCAATGCAATTGCATCAACCCCGAGAAGAGGAACAGAACTTTTTTCTCCTTCAGCAACTATCCCTGCCTTAACCAAGAAGTCCTCCAACGTCATCTCACCAAGAGTAGATTTTCTCGCCCGGGCTTTCCTACCAAGTTTAGTCTTTTTCTGTCCCTGTTGAATATCCTGCCACACCTCATCAACAGTTTTCTTGCTCAGATCCCTGGATAACATTACACTTGACTGCCCATGTAAAGAGGAGGCTGAAGCAAGCTCCCCTTGCTGCGTGGCCCCATAATCTAGCCTGCAAAGTCCCTGATTTGCCTCAGCAGTCCAGACACTCTTGAGAAGCTCATCAAGATTCATGCTGCTCAAAGGTTTTCCCAAATCCCCTAATTGGTTCTGAAACTCATCCAAAGTAAGGTTGTACAAGGAGCCTTCCCGAGCCAATGAATCCAATTTTGGCTCTTGGGTTCCCCCGCCAGCATTACTGTCAACACCACCATAATCACCATGAGATCCCATTGTCTGAGTTCCCATTCACCACCTCTTTGCGCAGTTACACCCCTAATTTACTAGCTCAGAAATCAAAATTAAACCTCTAATCAAGAACCACAAAACTTCATAAATCTGCAATATTAAAAACCCAAATCTTTCATCACAAACATATCTAATCCATAAGAACCCTAACAAATGTAGTTGCATGAACTCCAAGCCCAATCATAACCAAAACAAAGAAATTATATATATATGGGGACTGATCCATAATCAACGTTGTAAGAATAAGGTTATCTTTACAACAGATCTCAACCATCCACCCGTGGATCGAACGGTAAGGAGAACCTCCCATCCACAGTTTAATATGTAGTTGCCAGCAGTATAATACTGCGGATAGGATGATTGTCCAAAATACCCCTCTTCAATTTACAGTTTAATCCAATGTTTTCAAACTCAGACCGTTCATCGGATAGGAAAAGCTACCGGGTGGATAGGTCACTGGTCCAACCGTGGTTGGACCGTTATTGACCCAGTGAAAATATGTAATAAATAATAAATAATTAAATATATTATTATTATTATATATTATTTATAATATTTAGTAAATATGTAAAATTAATCAATTTATCTACCCAAAAAAAATTAAACCTATTTGTACAATGTTTACTTTATACAATTCAAATAAATATTAAATCTATTTAAAAAGAAAGATATTAAATCATGATCATAACTCAAAACTCAAGACTCAAGAGTGATAAAATCAAATACAAATAATAAACATCTCTAGGATACATTCAATCAAATTCAGTAATAAAAAAAAACTAAATCTATTTGTACAATGATTACTTTATACAATTCATATAAATACTAAATCTATATGAAAAGAAAGATATTAAATCATGATCATAACTCAAAACTCAATCAATGATACATTCACTCAATCAAATTCAAAGGCTTAGCAAAAAAAAAAATGAGGTAGGGAACCGGCAAAACCGGTGACCCGGTTACTGGGTCGACCAATCCAACTGTCGGGTCACCAGGTTTAACCGGGTTTTGACCAAAAACAGTTTTTTTGTTTAAAAGGACCGGAGAGCTGACCAGTTCCGATTTTTACCGGTCGAACAGGCGGTCTAGTCCGGGTTTGATTACCATGGTTTAATCATGCGGACGCCAGGTATAACAGTTGTTAATCCTTGAAGACGTTTTAGATTATACGGCCCATCCGCATAACTAAACTGCTTACACCGAGTCTATTAACGATATAATCCAAACGAAGTCGTTTTTGGTGAACCACCAGTCCGTAGAACTAAACTGCAAACTAGTGTAATATAAAACGGTAAGTACTACGCTCTATTTGTGTTCTTCATATTATGACTTTTGGATCTCATCTCATTTTGATAGTAGTGATCTGGGATCACTAGAAGAGTTCGATTTAAAGCTATCAAATTTTCCATTTTTTTTGCATATTATTGTTCTTACTGATTCAAGTGATCCGAGTTGTGTAAGTATATATACCGCAGTTTGTTGTCTCTCATGTTTCTTACTATGAGAAAACACTTCACCCCATTGCTAGATTCCATTTGTTTAGTTATGCATCTTTATCATCATCCCAGATAACATGAATCTGCAACAAGAATATGCAAAATGACGGAATGGGAAATTGATAGCTTTAAATCAAACTTTTTTGGTTAGAGGCCTAAATCCGCATAACTAAAGTGTGGACTGTAAAAAAATTTATTTACCCGTCTGCAGAACTAAAGTTCTGCGGACTAGATCACTTTTATATCTTCCTTTCTTACCTGCTCATACGATTGAGAGACCATAACCTACTAGCAAGCATACCAGGAGACAAACATCAGCAAAAATCGATAATCTGTAATTTAATTTTTACAAGTGAATAAGTGATTCATTTGTTTTGCCATGGATTTGTTTGCTAAAGAATCATTTAATTTAATTTCAAGTACTGAGGAAAAATTGCATGATAATAATGATTATAAGTCTAGTTGATGATATCATTCCTTATATTGGTCAAATTTTTGATACGTTGGAAGATGCTGAAATTTTTTATAGAAAATATGCGAAATGTGTTTGGATTTGAATTACGAATAAAAACTAGCAAAAAACATGTGAATTCTAAAGATTTTTGTTCTAGATTGTATCAGTGTCATAAAGCTGGATATATGGTTGTTAAGAAAAATGAAGTTCTCACTGATGATGAACATAATAATACTAAGGGAAAGAGGAGGGACTCTATTGATAAAATAGAATGTAGAGCAAAATTTTATGTTGTGCATGATAAAAGTAAAGATAATTGGTTTGTGTCTACTCTTAAACTGAATCACAATCATGAATTTGTGTCCCCAAGTAAAGTTTCACAAATTCAAACACATAAAAATATTTCAGGAGTTGCTAAGGATTTTATTAAAACCCTTAATAATTTGGGATTGATCCAAGTAGGATGATGAATGTTCTAGCTCATTGCCATTGGGAGGAGGTATGAGCAATGTTGGGTTCTCTGAAACGGATGTGCGAAATATAGTTAGAGATATTAGACGTTATACGATAGATTTGAATGATGCACGGGCTGCAATAGATTACAATATGATTATATTACAATCAATCGTGCAAGAAAATTTGTTCTTGGAGATCCGTTAGAGATTCATGAGATGTCAAAGGTACATGAGATGTCAACTCTTGATTCAAAAAGCTACTTGGTGTTCAAAAGCATGGTTACTGAATCTTGTCGTAGGTATTTCACAGTTATGCATTATTAGATACCGGGATGGTGAAATGTAATTGGAAAATGTTTGAAAATATTGATACTATATGCCGTCACATTCTCAGGCTACTAATTTCTAATAACTTTCTTCAGATTCCCGAAGAATTGATACACAAGCGATGGACTCAAGATGTTAATTAAATCAATGGTGTCCGTATGTTCTGACCTCGGTCGCAGATTATGTTGAGACACAAACTGATCGGTACAATCATTTGTGCAAACGATTTCTGGGTTTTGTGTTGAATGTTTCATATTCTAAAGAAGCCACTAGATATATTGATGAAATGCTTGATCGTAAGGAAAAAATTGTGATCAAAATCCTTGTCGAAGGTGCCAATATAAGACGGGATGACAATGTGCAACCTATTATCGAGGCCGAGGAAGCTATGGAATTGAGTGATGATGATGATACTAAGCCCAGTGATCCTGTTTTTGATCCAATTTGTTTACAGACAAAAGGTCGTAAAAAAGTAACACGATTGAAAAGTGTTGTCGAACAAATCGCAGGACAGAAGCCATTTCGAAAGTGTGCAATATGTCAAATATTTACAAACATGATAAGTGAAACCATTATAAAGCTTTAGGATTGAAAAAGCCTGAATCGCCATAATTTCATTTCTCGCAATAATATTTTATTACTTTCGTCTTCTGGCTGTATTTATTGAACCATGATAAACGAAAAATACATGTTCAAATTCATGGTTTGGCTATATGAACTGCATTTTAATAAATTCATGTTGTGACTGTATTCATGTCAAATATAATCAGTTGTCGAATGACAAAGTATTTAGAAATGTTTGAAAATTTGATCATTAATACAAACCATAATAAATTCATGTTGTGATCAAGTTGAAATTTTTTGTTTCTTACGTTCATTAGGCTCACTGGATGGATTCACTAGGCTTCGCAATATTAAACTTGCAGATGCTAATTTTTTTTTAGGCTCCCATATGGATTCAATAGGCTCCGCGATATTAAGCTACGGATGGTAAAAAAAAAATTAAGTTCCCTGTATGGATTCAGATGACTCCGCAAATATTAAACTACGGATCGAAAAAAAAAATTCCTTGTATGGATTCAGATGGCTTCCGCATAATTAAAGTGCAAATAGTAACAAAAAATTAATTTCCCTGTATGGATTCAGCTGGCTCCGCAGTATTAAACTGCGAATCGTAATTTTTTTTAAGTTCCTTATATGGATTCAGCTGGCTCCGCCGTATTAAACTGCGAATGGTAATTTACTACAAAAAAAATATTGTTTTGGTGCTTACATAACGTACAAACAAAACCTGCAAGCACATCATCACAAACAAATGCAAACACAAATTGTAAATGGCATATCACAAACAAAACCAACTATAAAATCCATCAATCACAAACTGTAAATCCAATATTATATACAACATAAAATTAATTCCAAATATACAATGGACATTATGATACATACGTAACTATAGCGTTCATAACGGTAAAATTCATGTCTCTACCCCATGTTTACGTGATTCATGGCCAATTCTATATCTAAATAATCAGGCATCTTCCTCAGACTAGTCCACCTCCCCTAAAGACATGTCTTGCACAGCATAGTCGACGTACTTCATCACGTAGACTCCGCAATCATAACTGTTCTTTTGTTTAGGCCACTTGGCGTTGAATGCAAACGCCATTTTTTTTCTTTGGAAATTTTTATTGGGACGCCAAATTCGGAGGGCATTCGCAACGAAATCACGTTGTACATTAAACAATCATAATATTATATTAGTAGGACAATATAACATAAATGCAATTGAAAAATCAAATAGTCAAAAGTGCGAACGTACCACATTATATCTCTAGTCGATATCGACTATTGATTTTTTGACTTGATACATCATCGTACAAAGAATGTATGAGTATAACCCTCCATTGCTTAATATCTACGACAAAGAAGAAATAATGTTCGATTTTGTGGTTAACCGGGAAAAAATGCAAAATCACAATCCAACAAATCTGGTTGTTGTTCCTGGTTGAAAAAATATGGACATGTTGGAAATGTCATTTATTCTTCCTGTGATACCGAGAGGTTGGTGTAAGAATTGAACCGTTGTGGGAGTAATTGAAAAAAACAACAAGGCATGAAATAAAAATTACATAGCTTATATCGGCGACGTTCTTCACGTAACTTCAACAAACTAAGATAAGCGTCAATCGTCTGATTCCATATAAGGTTTCATGGCCTAAGCGATATTACATCCTTATGTTCCAATCTGTACTCAACATCGAGACCTATATGAAGAAATTTTGATTGGTCTACCATATCCGAAAACCAGTTGGCATTGAGCTACTCCACCTTCTATACCTTCAATGGTTTGAGAGGTTCCTTTTTAAACATAGACAACCGGTCCTCCCGTAGCCACAAAGGAAGAATATTATACACGTCATTCACCCCACTATATGTATGCTCAGAATGTGATTCAGTAATTGGCGTTTCTTCTAGTATTGGAGTCAACTGCATAGCCTAAATTTGTCCCATACTCTCAAAATCACCAGCATTACTCAGTTGATACATGTAAAGGGGAGGTGTTAACTGCATGTTGGGTTCCTCCTCAACCACAAATGGGAGCTCAAACCGATAAGGGATCCTTGACTAAATGGATCACAATTGGAGAAAGGCATATCTTGGGTGAATTGATCTGGTGGAACATTGAGGATAGTATTATTGGGATCTTCAAAAACCCTTCGGTTTACTTCATTAAAAAGTATCGACCTTGCATACCACTCCTTGTATACATGGCGAGGGTTGTGTACGCATGGAACTCGCAAGATATTCCGCACGAATGCTCGAGCCGAATCAATCTATAATGAAAATGTACATATGATTAGATAATCATAAAAATATGTACGTAAAGTTTTAAAAAAAATTATCAACCTTAACACATACAAGTTTCATAGCTTTGTACTAATCAAATATGCCACGTGGAGTGTACGTCTCATTTGGGACAAGTTCTGGTTGGCTAATTCTGGTATAGTCATCTGTCAATACCACTTCAGATAATCAGCCAAAGTAACAGATTGTCTAGTTGCCAAGACAGAGTTCAGAAGAATGTCTTGACATGCGTACCACGTGAAAATATAATCTCCCCGCTCCTCAGTATAATTGATTGCACGGATCCCTTCTCGCTCCCGCCTCAGTTCGATCATATTTATCGAGGCCTCGAGAATATCTTGTAATTCCCCAACTTGTCTCAATACCCGATCTGGTATTTGAAATTCTACAACCACCAGCCAAATTAGGAGAATTAATACTCATGTTCCACGAAATGATCAAACCTCGCATATGGCATCCAGCGTATCATTGTAGCCGTCATCAAATCAAGTTCACCACTATAAAAAAAATTGATTGTGATGGGGGTATAGTCTTCTATTGTCTTGTGTTGTGTTTTTATTTCTTCGGTAGGCCCACGCTCTTGCACAGGGTAACCACTGCTCAAGACCCTTTGCAAAATTAGGCCTACCGATAAAGAGACATTCGTAAGCCCAAACCTGTGTGATAAATTAGCATGTTAAATAATCACAACTAGTTTATGAAATAACAATATGACTAAAATATTAAGTATGGGCAATAAGATACCTGAAAAAGGGTTAAACAACCACCGATATTCTTTGCATCGATTCGGGTGGCTGTGTAAACTTCCATATAAACACGCCAAAACCGCTACTCCCCGTGCGTAGGAAGACACTTTATCAACATCTTCGAGAAATAAAAGATATCTCGCATGCACCACATCGCGATTTGATGTAGGAAATAATATCTTCCCAATAACGAACAATACATAAGCTTTGGTGTAGGTAACCACCATTTTCATGTTTGCATCTTTTGGAAGGTTGGCAAAATATAGTACCCAACCATGACAAAATAATCCCCCTTCGGTGATAAACTTTATCTCCCTTCACTATGTATCTCGTAAATTCACTTTGTTCTAAGAGTTTTATTGGATTTTTAATTAATGTACATGTAATAGGTGTACTAATAACCGGCAATCCTAAAATGAAAAAACATATCTTTTAAGGTAATTATAATCTCACCCGTGGGAAAGTGAAATGTGTTTGATTCACTCCGCCAATGCTCCACCAATACTCCCATCAATGAACAAACATTGGTGTTTGCGTCTTTGCGAATACCCCAAAATTCCATTGTTGTAATAATTATTTTTGGACATCATTTAAAACCCACACATCCAAAGAGCGTCCACACTCATCAATTCTTAAGGAACGCGTAAAATGGGAATTATTCCATACAATTGTAGAAATGTAGTTAGTTTGATCCCACAACAGTGTATTATCGATCGGTCCGAGAATGAAATCCATTTTTTCAAACTAAAACAAATATAAAAAATTATATATCAACAAAAAAATTGACATTATTATTATTACAACCATACAATACTGAAAACAAAAGAACTCTAAATAAAACCAATATATTGAAACATAATAAATGTAAGAAAATAATAATGAAAACTACCAAAAATCATTCATTGATGTATAAAACAAATATTTGTAGCCAACAAGTCTTTGTATACAACTACTTGAAGTGTATTCAACAACGAAGAATACATGCATATATATATATATATAAGGATATATGACGAATGTAAAAGACTTACATGACTTCGATTTAGCAAAGATGGAAGGAAGAAATGCTTGTATTGCTACTTGATTTGGTCGTCGTTAAACCCTCAAAATCGCAGAGGTAGTTTAGATCTGTGAGGAAGGAAGAAAGTCGCCCGGTCCATATTCAATTACACTCACAATCCGTAGTTTAGCTTTGCGAACTAGTGGTTCACCAAAAACGGCGTCGTTTGGGTTATATCGCTAATAATAGACCCCACGTCCGCAGTTTAGTTATGTGAACAAGCCATATGACTTAAAACGGCATCCGCATAATTACATTGGGGATTGACTACCAGTATTTTGGACAATCATCCTATCCACACAATTAAACTATGGGCGCCTACACTGCGGATGGGAGGTTCTCCTTACCGTAAATCTGTTCGATCCGCGGATGGACGGCTAAGATCTGTTGTAAGGATAATTTTATCCTTACAACGTTGACTATGAATGAGTCTCATATATATATGTATATCTATATAACGTTGTCAACTTAAGGTTATCCTTACAACAAATCGTGAGCGTCCATCCGATGATCTAATGGTTTAATAGAGGTCCCATCCGCAGTTTAGTTTCCAATATTCCGCACTTTAATTTTACGGACGGGACAAATGTCCAAAATACCCTCCTTGTAAAAGTCTCTCGTCCGGAGTATTAAACTGCGGAGTATGACCAATTGGCCAACGACGTCATATTGGCCCAAATTGGCCCAAATTCATATTTTTTAGTTTTCTAAGCTCCGCAGTATTAAACTGCGGATGCCAAATATTCATAGCACAAAAACAATCCCTAGAACATCCAGAAACACAATCGCACCCACCATTAACCCCAAGATGATACACATAAGGAGGAACAACAAATTTCACCAAGTACTGACGAGTCATTGGTTCCTGATCATTGTCAATATCATTAAATAAAAACACAGGCACATGAGCTCCAACAACACAATTCCATTCTAAAAAAGAACACATCACCAATCTCAATAACAGGAATTGCCCCAACAATATGTTTATCCTGATTTAAGCATTACCCACGATCTCTCATCACCGAATACGCCTTCAAATCACTTCGGGTTCGCCTATGGAACCCTAAAGCAAGCCGCTTTTCGTCATCAGCAGTAGAAAAAATCCGAAGCGAGTCAAATATCATCCGGGTTCTACGGACAACCTCACGGAAGTAGCGCTCGTCCTCCGTGCTGAGATCTGTAACCCTAACGAATTCAGACGAACACTGCCAAAGTCTGGAGAGACCTTGCCGAAGTGGTCCGAAGGGATCGTAGCCCGACTTCGGATCTTTTGCCAAACTCTTTTTTCTCCTTCGGCTGAAGCTAATTAGAATTTTGAAAATTGAAATTACTTGATTCGACTGACTTGACTCCTCGACTTCAGAAGTTCAATAGATGTCTTCGGCTTCGGATTGCTTCAGAAGTTCAACAGATGTCTTCGGCTTCAGAACGAATGTATTTGGCATCTGCAGTTTAATACTGCGGAGCCTAGAAAACTAAAAAATCTGAATTTGGCTAATACGACGTCGTTGGCCAATTGGCCTGGCAAACGGTACTTATTTAAAAACGTCTTTTACAAGAAGGATATTTTGGACATTTGTCCCGTCCGTAGTATTAAACTACGGAATACCGGACGGGACCTCTATTAAACCGTTCGATCTTATGGAGGGTCACGATGTGTTGTAAGGCTAGCCTCTTTTTTACACCGTTAGCTATGGGTCAGTCCCCATATATTTTTAGCTATGAGTCGGTAACCGTATATATATATAAACCATCAATCCGTTGCAATCACTGAAGAAATAACAGAGGATCCGAATGGGAACACAAAATTAAATCCAAGAAATGTAAGAAGAAAAGAAAATGAAGCAGCAGACTTACCAGAGCATCAAAACCCAGAAAGGGAATGATGATCGAACTAAATCAATCAGCTTGCATGCAACCCATATATGTCCAACATTCTTCGTTAGAGAACAAAAACCCATAACTCCTGCTGCTGCTGCTGCAAATACCTGAGCTCAATCTCTCTCTGATAGACAAGTGTATCTTACGGTATATAAGAGACATAGGAAACATATGTCCACATTCTATTCTCCTTTCTCCAGAAGGAATAATAACATACGAATATATTTGTTATATCCTTATTTTATTACTGAACAGACAAAAGCCCTAAATTGAAAATTGGGGACAAATTGGAAGATAAATCCAAGTACATACATACATACAATTTGGGAGTAATTAAAAACAATAACCAGATGCCACAGGAGATAGTTTATAGACCCCGATCTGAATCTAAAAGCAAATTCAAAACCAGAAACCAATAAATAAAAAACCTGATTTTGGTGGTTTATTAAGTACTAGGCCAATGATCGATGTAGTAATAATAATTCAGGTGCTTGTCAAATACTGTTGTCTCGAGTCAATATATAAACACTTTTATGTTAATTAATACCCGCCATCCGGTAGCACAAGCATTTGTGTATAAATAATGAATTATATGTAATAAAATAAAATTTGTATATAATTTAAAAGACAAAATAAAAAAATATAAATTATATTAAAAGTTAAAAAAACTGTTTACACCAAACAGGTCCTCTGACTTTATATATTAGATACGGTATAGATTGTAGGTCATGGCTAATAGAATAATGAATGAGATATTAACTATCAAAAATCACCATTAAAAATGATAAATGATAATAAATACATGTGGGAAGCCAAGTTCCACATCAGTTAAGAATTAAAATTTTAATGTGTTTATATACAAAAAAATTGCTCTTGGGTTTGCTCTCAATTATCCTCTCTTTCTCTCTTTTTTAATTGCCTTAATTTAATTTTAATTATTAATTTTTTACTTTTTTTTAACAATTAAGTTATTCACTTTCAGAATGAACAAATTTTAGTATATTTAAAATGTAAGTGGAGAGAGCATGACCATAATGATGAATTACATGTAATTTACTATTAACTCAAAGTTTGTGATATTAAAATTTTGAATAACTATATTTATATTTTATTATATTACCAATAATTAAAAGAATAATGATATACTTACTATTCACTTGTAATTGATTCTAAAAAAAATTACAACTAATATAATAAATAATTAATTTGAGACTACAGATTTTGTCATTTTGATAAACCCTAGCCGTAGCATTGTTCTTAATAATAGGAAATTAGGAATACGTCACATAATTCATAGGTCAAAGATAAATAACAGTCTTACGTACTCTATAGGGTGTGCACAATAATTGTACTCGCTGATTTTTTGCAGGCAATTGGCACGACTCCATGGTGCATCTTTTTTTTATTATTATTATTTGCTAGTTTTATAATTCGTTGGACAAAAAAATAATGTTACTATCACATAAATAATCTTATATAAAATTCACATACATACTACGGACTCCACATATTAAACAGAATATGCATATGTGTGTAAGTATCATGTGAGATTTTTTATATGATAGTTGCATTGGGACTAAAATACTACTAGTATACTACATATATTACATATAGTATATGACAAGTCCCATGATTGTACGGTACCACTTCATATTTTCTGCAATTTCTACTCAGCAGCACGCAACAGCTTTCCCCTTTTGCTTTTTTCATCTTCCTCTCATTTTTTGTGGGAATTGATATTTTCGCATGTGAAATCCATCATTTTGGTTTCAAAATGGCTCCACCGCACGTGCAGAAATATCAAAAATATTGCAGAAATATCAATTTCATATTGAAAGTGATATTTTTACAAGTGAGGCTCAATTTTTAATATTAACAGTGAACCCCACATGCAAAAGTATTAAAAAAAATGTGCTGAAATATCACTTCCCTTTTTTAGGTGCGACTGAGATATTTGTAATGTAATAGCTTCCAAGTTCCCCACATGCTTCTGCTGCTGCTGCTGCTTTTTTCACTTTTAATCTTTCACCTCTCTTTTATTTTTACTGTCCAACAGTACATTAGTAACAAGATTTTAGGGAAAGAATGATTCGTACATGAAGGCATTTGCCTTGATGATTTTACATGTTAGTATTTTTATGATATCCCAACATACTAAACTGCGGATACAAATGCACGCACAAACTTCTCAAAAGAGTGGTGGGGAAAATAAGTTTCAGGATTGTATGCTGACATGTTTCGACATAATCAGCCGGCTTGAAACACAAGTAAATCAAAACGGGAAAATAAAACAAATGTGCAGCAGCTATTCTTACCCTGGGTAGTGCAAGTCGTTGGCTTTCACAATCTCAGTTTGCAATCAAGTAGAGAGGCTCCGATAGCCCTACTGGCTACTACCAACCCATACTTGATCAGCTCAAAATTAAAAATAAAATACTCATACAATGACACGCAAAGGTGTATGTGTGTGTGTGATTGTGAGAGAAAGAGAACGGATTCGATAAAAGAAGTAAAAGGTAGGAGGAATATTTCAAAGGTATGTTTTGATAATAAGGGTTTCGAAGTTCACCCTAAACAAATGTCCAGTAAATAGAGCAACTATTAGATTTCTTCCATACCAAAAACCATCTGAATATAACATAGCAAACCCACTTCACCCCTGAAGAACGCCTGTACCTAATTTGTGCCTTGATTCTGCAAGAAAACATAAAGGAAGTTAAGTAGGCAACTAATTAAATTCCAAATACTAATAAAAAATCATATATTGTTGTAATCATATATAGACAAGGTGAGGGTCAAGTGCCTATAATATTTTAGAAGAAAAAAAGCCTTTCTAGGCATGACACTATTTTTTTTAATAGATTGATTCCCGTGACTCAAGACTTTTGAGCCTCTCATTCTTGAAAAAATAACATAGATATTCAATTGTCACCCTCTTAACTAAATTATGAGAAATCTTTTCTTGTTAGATGATTTTTTGTAGAGGAATTTACATTATTGATAACTAATGTTTTGTAGAGGACATACAGATATATAGCATTTTGTAAAGAAATTGAGTACAATCTATACAAAATATTTTATTTACTTTGGGAAGGTTTTAGTTAAAGTAAAATGCAAAGCAGAATGAAAAGCACCTGCTAGGTGTTATGCCCGCATTCCACTCCAACATATCAAAGCTGCCTGACCCAACTCTCTAACAACTTTATCTTTCTTCCTTATTAATTGATGATTATTCAAAGATGAAGGCATTGTCTATACCTTAAAGGGAAACAACTATATGAGCTACACTCATTACCAGGGGGGCATCTGGTTACATATAGCCCAAAACCAATACAGAAGCAAAAATTGCAAATAATAATTCTTATGGTTTTCTAATTAGTTAATGAATTAACTATGCTTCCGTTACTTGGCTATAACAAATGTCCTACCACTCAAAGAAATGTGTGGAAAGAAATATTTGTTCGACTGCTGCCAAGTAAGTCCTTTTTTACAATAAAAGCTCTATACCTAGTCCAATGCCTATCAAAGTTTAATAAAGCCATCAAAAAAGGCAGACAGCAACAATAAGCTTGGCTTGTGACTCCATCATGAAACATTATACTAATCGATCAGAAAGTGCTCTAGATGCATAAATGGCAGTAAACAAAATTCTTGAAGCCCCACAACACCATTATCCTGTTTTTTTATCCTTTCAAATTGTCTTCTGTAGTTTGTATAATTGTTTTGAGCAAAGGAAATTTGACTAATTAAAGTCTTAGGTGCTCTTCCTCCTTTGACTCTTATGACCTATTCTAGTTCAAGCCTTGAAAAGTAAGGGTAAAAGAAGTTTATATCAAACCTTCTTCGAGATATCAATCCCATTATAAGTATATCTTGTTTTCAAATCATTACTAGGTTATCTGAAAGTATGTTTGTTTTCATAGCATCACAAGGTTATGAAAGTATAACTTGTTTTCAAATCATCACAAGGTTATGAGATTTTCAGGCAAATCACACTTTCTAAAAGATACTTTAAAATTATTTTAAGGAACTAGATAAATTCAAAATTTCCATTTTGCCCTTTATTGTCATACAATTTAACCCATCCTCTAGTCCTACCCCGCAGGTCTAATAGGAAAGGTTTAGGAAGGACATAACTGAAGCAAGCCAGGTTTGCAAAGAAAAAGTTAAACATGATATGGGTTCACTATGGATCTGAATTTGTGCGACTCCGTCCAGCTAGATATTATTTATTAATAAAACTTAAATGTCAAACCTTTACCCATATATTCAAAGATGCCTTTTATTTACATACGAGTTCTTTTAGGCTTTGGAGCCCTCATTAGGTATGGCAATGAACCTCATCACAAAACGAGTGACAGTACCATAACTGTTTAACAGAACATGTACTCTTAAGCTGATCTCTTTACCCTATATTTTACCACTGCCATCGAGATGAAAAAAAAACAATTATATTTTCATTTAACATTTTCTTCCCATTTATAAGTAATTTTTTATCCCTGTCAAACAATTTTGTCTGGTATCATGATTTCTTATTAGAGACCGGCAATCATAGGCCACAGATTCGTCTCATAGATCCATTAAGTCTCTCTCTTACTTTCTGAACACAAGGAATCCTGACTCTCATTGATTTCCACGCACCAGATTTGTAACAATCACACAAATATAACTCACATATTGGAAGGACATTGTCGCTGTGAAGTAGTGTGAACTCTTTTCTCAAGCACAATGCCACTACAAAGAAAGTTTTACATATATGACTGTAAATTACAATTAATCTATTCGGAAAGACACTTGCTTTCCTTTTTGAATTAAGCAGAAGAAAACACAATACTAATATGGGACATAAATGTAAGATAAACAAAATAACTGACAAGAATCGTCACGAGAAAGAAATGTATGTGAGCTTAATTCAGATTAAGAACAAAAATCAGGAAAAATATAAGGAAAAAATAAAAACTTTAAATGGAAGTAAAGTAAAATTACCTAGCGCCCAAAGTAGGAGGGGAATGTTTGTCCTGTGGACCCAAAACCAGCCGATTGAGGCCTTGCCGCCACTGCTGCTGTCGACCCTGCAGAAGAATTTCCTGGCTGAGAACCATGGTAAGAGCCTAGACCCTGTAAAGCAGCTTGAGAAGCATAACTACCAATCACACTCGGGCTAACGGTATTAATCCCATAATTCCCACTGAACCCGAGAGACTGAGGATTTGCCCCAATAGACGTGGCCAAACCAGTTTGATTCAAAGATGAAACCATCATTGGATTTGCTAACCCAAAGCTCGGATTCTGACCCATCATAAGTGCAGCAGGATTCAAATTAGCTGCATAAAATGCTGGATTAACACCCACATTATAGTTCATACTACCAACTACATCACTCTGCGGAACACCAGCAACACCAGCAAAACCAGGAAAACCAGTAGATGTATTGGTTGATATTCGCTGCTGATTCTTATTGTTTTTTAGGCCTTCAACAGCTCGTCGGCACTCTAACCGGCATTTATCAAACACCTTCACAGGCTCGTCTAGAGCCCTCTTGCACCCCTCAGCTGTCTTATACGTAAAAATAGCAAACCCTTTGAACTTCCCGGTTACAGAATCAAACCCTAGAGGTCCTTCCTCTAATTCCCCAAATTTGGCGAAGAAGCTCCGAAGCAATTCTGGGTTCACGTGGGAACCCACATTGGCCACGAAGATTTTGCGGCCGGAGGAATCGGGAACGGGGTGAGTAGGAACAGGGCCGGCAGATGCCAGCTGGCAAGAGGTCATCCGGTTGCCAATTTTCATCTGGCGGTCTTTAAGGGCTTTCTGGGCAGCAGCTCTGGACTTGAAGAGCACGAAGGCAAACCCTTTGGCTCGGCCAGTGGCTTTGTCAGTAACGACTTTGCAATCTTCAACTTCGCCGTACTGACTGAAGAGGCAGAGGACTTGATCGTAGGTGGCGTCCCAGCCTAGGCCGTGAACGAAGAGCTTGCGGTGAGCCGGGTCGGACTCGGCGGACTGGGTGATTCGGGTGAGGAGCTGGGGATCTTCGAGAGCGGCCAATTTGAGGAATTCAATGATTTGGTCTTTGCCGAATGGTTCGAGGAGTTCTTTTAGAGTATCTCTCTTTGAAGCTTCGTCTTCTTCTTCTTCAGATTCTTCTGATTCAGATTGTTCTACTTCTTCTGATTCTTCTGATTCAGATTGTTCTACTTCTTCTACTTCTCGTGATTCCGAGTTGTCGTCGTCTTCTTCTCCGGAGGTTTCTTCATGTTTTGGGACTATTTTCAGTTTCTCTTCTTCTGGCTCAACTTTAGTAGTAACATGCTTTCCTCTTCTTCGCCATTGATACTTTGCTCAATGTTCTGCTACTCCTTACAATACTTCTCGCTAGGGCTTCGTTTTTTCACGTTTTTATATTCGAACGTCTAAAGCGTTTATTTTGTAATAAACAATAAAAAAAATATTTCACAAAAAAAAAAAACACAATTTATGTTATATAAATTAGATTAAAAAATAGTAATATTTATAATTTTGGAAGTTATATTGTCTAAAATTAATTAAATTTTATATTAATTTTGAATTTATAAATATTTCATATTGAATTCAAAAGATCAGTATAAAAATAAATAAATAAAAAGAAAAAGGAGAAGAAGAGTACACTTTTTATACAAATTTTAAAAATAAAAAATGAGGAGGGAGGAAATCTATTTTTAATATGTGAAAAAAAATTGGAGGAAAACATAAGGTATTATCTCTTATGACGTCTAAGCCGAAATCTAGGATATTGTCTCCTAGAGTCAAGTCATGAAATGTAAATAACCTAGGGGTCGTCACTAGGTCAAGTCGTAAAATCTAGGGTGTCGTCTCCTAAAATCGTAAAGATTTTGGTGAGTGCATTATCTTGAAAGCAACTTTGAGACTCTTTAAACCTATGCACGAATGATTTAACTTGAAATAAATGTTTCATTTTATTTTCGCTCGATGAGAAATTTAAAGTGTCGCTTAGGGAAAACATTTATTTTACAAAACCTTCGTCAAATAGAAATCGATACTCTTTATTATTTCCAATTTTAGCAAAAAAATTAATTGAATAACCTAATTTGATTCATTTGTAAAAGATTTTTTGCAATTTCGTTTGAAAAGCGTTTTCGTATATCGAAAGACAAAATCAATGATCAAAAATAAGGTTGGAGCTACCCGTGGGCATGTAAGTCATCTAAATAGCTTCAAGCACTTCAATATAACAAAATCAATTATCAAGTGGCCTTAAACTCAATTTCCGTGGGGATGGAATTTTTCGATACCGTTTTAAGGCCCGAATTATGTTGACAATCATCGAATCACAAAATTACAACCGTTTAAATATGTCAATCGTGAGAATATCCTTCAATTCTCGTTAAATATGAGGTTTAAGGGCCTTGGATCCATTCATAAACTCACATGATTCGTAATCATACCCAATAACGCATCAAGGTCCATAAACGAAATTTAGAGTTTAGGAAAGGATCTCCGTAAACACTAAATCCATAGATCTCACAACAAAGCAACAATATCACAATTTATATCGTTAACTTCATCGTAGGAAACGAATTTCACCAACTACTATCGAAATAACAATGATCTATTAGATATTGATTATATCTATTAAAGGAACTTAGAATCTAAGGAATGAAACACATAGATCTAAGATTCTATAGATCTAGAAAACAACATATCGAGGTTTAATCGGAAGTATATCCTATATTGGCTATAAGGGGATTCTATTATTGAGAATTCCTCGTTGGCCAAAAGATAAGGTCCTCTTACCACTAGATATTAATATAGGATATTTGGGTGACCTAGAAATCAATAAAAAAAACTCCCAAACAAAAATAATTGATAAAAAGGAGTCGTGTGACGCCCCCAAAATAGGTTCAAGTACTCAACCCATTCTGAGTCATCAAATACATGGTACATAATTCCAAATATAATTTTTTATATCAAACGGTCGTGCAAAATACGATCACACAACTGTGAGTGTCAATACAGACATGTAGAAAATATAAACATTCAAACTAAGTCCTCATTACATTTATTATCACACTATTGTAAAAAAAATAGTGAGAACTTCTACAGCTCTAACTCGGACCATCACTCCATTCTCCGACTAGTACCTGCGATATTCTCATTTCCTGAAGAGAACGAT
Organism: Panax stipuleanatus; assembly: GCA_020205555.1. Classification (NCBI taxonomy): domain Eukaryota; kingdom Viridiplantae; phylum Streptophyta; class Magnoliopsida; order Apiales; family Araliaceae; genus Panax; species Panax stipuleanatus. The sequence goes on along the minus strand of CM035118.1, from coordinate 140,877,038 downwards.
GGAAGAAAAGGGTGAAGCTCAAATAGCCCAAGTAAAGAATACTATGACTAAGATAATGAAAAACAAAGTTATCATTAGCCTTCAATAAATCAGATAAAATATTATGGACAACAAGTTTTAGATCAATATTCGCAGCGGAAATAACAATTCATTAGAAGAGTTAAGTAGAGAATGATATCTACTATCTTCTTTGATTTAAAAGTCCATCATCAATATTTTATCCCAGTAACATCAATCATATACATCTCGAATCAAATATTCATCTTTGCACTACGGGCCAAAGATATTCATTTGTATCATCAGTTGGTCATGTTCATCTCAACACCAGTCCATCTTTGCACTACGGGCCAAAGATATTCATTAGGTAATCATTCATCTTTGCACTACAGGCCAAAGATATTCATCACATAATTATTAATCTTTGCACTACAGGCCAAAGATATTCAGTTATATCACCATTTAGAACTAAGGATGATGAAAAATAATAAGAATAACGGATCCAGTGAGATAAAGGACAAATATTAGAGATTTTATCCAGAGTTCAATAATGAAGATCAAAACCTGGATCCAATCAAAGATGATTTGGAAGAAAAAAAATATTTTTTTTACCGTGAATAGTAACTTGACATGAAAAGATAAAAAATTTCACAAGAAAGTTCAGATCAATAATATTAGATGAAGCGCAAAACTCAAGGAATTTCTGATCATTTCAGGAATTCTAGAAACAATACTTACCGTAGTAAGTTTAGAGTTAGGAATCTGAAATGAAATAATATATGAAACTGCAATTGGATTTTCACCCGTCTAGCGGTAGTCCGCTCAGACAGATTATTTCCACAATTTAATAACAACTGAATACGAAGGGTTATTCACCAGGCATGCGGTAGTCCACGTAGACAGGTTATTCCCACAAAATAATAAAGAATGGAATAACAATAGGATTTCACCATGCATACGGTAGCCCGCGTAGACAGGTTATTCCAACAGAATAATAAAGAATGGAATAACAACCCTTACGAGTATTGAAAGAAAATAACTCTCTTCATAAATACGAAAGAAATATTACCCCTTACTTAAAAATTTAGATACTGCACTAGTGTAATAGCAGAATACTCTTATTTTTTCTCTCTTATTCTCTCTATACTTTCTCTCTCTATAGCTTTAGTGAATTGGTGAGAAATAATGAAGAAATGAGCTTCTATTTATAAGCTCGGCAGAGTAAGGGTAAAATAGTCTTTTCGTCATAATTTATGACATCATCGCTTACATCATCGATCCTATGACATCCTTGCTTACCTCATCGCTCCAATGACATCCTTGCTTACCTCATCGCTCCGATGACATCATTGTTTGCATCATAAGAGTTTAAATTCAATTTGCACTCTTCCACCTCGTTTAACTTTTATACCATGAATTTACTATAATAATGTTACCATTCTAATTATAAAAATCATACTATTATATAATCACATCATACTACTATAATGTAATATTATAACAATATATTTGAATGAATTATTTTATCAGAAAAGATAAAATACCAACTTTCAACTAATGTCACATGCTAAAAATTCCTCCGTTAAAAATTCACATTGAATAAATATTTCTTTATCATATATATCAAAAATTAATTATTCACAAATAATATTACAAAACTATAATATTGACAACCAGGTCGTTCCCAGGAAAGAGGGGGCCTTCCGATAAAGATTTTTCCTTACTGGCGCACAATTAATCAACCCCTTTCCTAGACAGAACTTCCTTAGACATTGCCAATAATGCTATCTAATAATATTATTCAAATAATATGAATTATTGATTTGATAATTTAAAATATTGTGCAATGACAATTATTGAATCAATAATATAAAATAGCAAGTAGCATTTATTGATATAAAATATCAACGTAGCAAATATTGAACCAATAAAATATTATGCAATTATTGAGTCAATAATATAAAATATTAAACAGTAATTACTGTAACTATAATTGAGTAAGTGCCTTTCTACGTAAAAATCAATAATTCAAAATACTGTGCAATACCGTGTGCTATTGTGCAACACCACGTATTACTGTATTTTAACCACCGGGTATTTCAACAGTACTAACGGTAACAATTTTGCCGTAATTATTTTTATAAAAAGGTTACTTCTGTCGCTTTCTATATCTGACATTCATTCCGTTGTGGGGTCCACCAATGACTGCGCCGTCGTACAAATATTCTCTGACAAAAAGAATATTCCTCGACCAAACGAATATTCCCCGACACAACGAATATTTTATTACCACTTGCTTACTTTGTAAACTTTGCACATTTCACCCATAATTTATCATTTTTATCAAATCAACACCTTACTATATCAAAATAATATTAAAAAAAAATTAAATCTTATTCATAAAATTTGGGGTCTTACAACCTCCCCTCCTTATGAAATTTCGTCCTCGAAATTGACGTACGTACCTGGTATGTCGAAAAGGTGAGGATACCTCGTTTTCATTTTCGATTTTAACTCCCATGTTATTTCCTCGATATCATGGTTCCTCCACAAAACTTTAACTTGAGGTATAACCTTTAAGTATAGGACATGTTCCTTCTTATCCAAGATCTTGACAGGTACCTCCTCGTATGTTAAATCTTCGGCTATCTCGTCTAGTTCTAATTCAATAATATGGTTTGGATCTTTCACATATTTACGAAGCACAAATATGTGAAAAACGTTATGAACACGAGACATGCTTTGAGGTAAGGCGAGTCTATAGGCCACATTTCCTACTCGGTCAGAATCTCAAATGGACCAATAAATCGTGGATTGAGCTTTCCTCTCTTCCAGAATCTTGTAACTCCTTTCCACGGAGCAACACGTAACAATACATGATCCCCAACTTTAAATTCCACGTCCTTTCGATGAAGATCCGCATAACTCTTTTGTCGATCCTGTGCCGTTTGTATACTTTGTCGGATCATTTGAATCTTTTCCGTAGTCATACGTACTAACTCCGGTACCAACAATGTTGCTTCACCCACCTCATCCCAGCATACTGGAGAACGACATTTTCGTCCATACAACGCCTCGAATGGAGCCATGCCTATACTTGCCTGATAACTGTTGTTGTAGGAGAATTCTACTAATGGTAGGTACTTATCCCAACTCCCTTTGAAGTCTAGAACACAGAGTCTCAATAGATCTTCAAGAGTTTGGATAGTCCTTTCCGATTGTCAGTCTATTGGTGGATGATATGCCGAACTGAATCGTAAATCCATGCCCATAGATTTCTGCAAGCTGACCCAAAATCGAGAAGTAAATCTGGGGTCACGATCCGAAACTATGGATACTGGCATGTCATGCAATCTCACAATCTCATTTACGTACATACGAGCAAGACGTTCAAGGTAACAAGTCTCTCGTATAGACAAGAAATGAGCAGACTTGGTTAATCTATCGACAATAACCCAAATCGCATCTATGCCTTAAGAAACCTTGGGAAGACCCGTAACGAAATCCATGGTAATGTGTTCCCACTTCCACTTTGGAATCTCAAGTGGTTGCAATGGACCCTTTAGCACTTGATGCTCCACCTTGACACGTTGACACGTTAAACACCTCGAGATGAACTCCGCGATTTCTCTCTTCATATTGCTCCACCAAAATGTATGTCGAAGATCACGATACATTTTGGTACTCCCAAGATGGATTGCAAACGGTGTGTTGTGTGCCTCCATTATAATTCTATACTTCAAATCAGAATCGTTAGGAACACAAAGTCTGGAGTTGACTCGAAGTATTCCTTCTTCATCGATTCTTGCTTCTAGAATAGTACCTTCTTGCACCTTCTTCCTCATATTCATCAGCTCCGGGTCTGTAGCTTGAGCAGCTTTAACTTTATCAATCAAAGTTGGTTCTACGCGTATACTTGACATCATCACATGGGTCTCCGGAGTCTTGAACTCTATCTCCATCTTTTGTAAATCACACAAAATAGGCCTTGAAAGCATCGCATTCGTTCCCGCATATGATCTTCTCCTCAACGCATCAGCTACCACGTTCGTTTTTCTAGGATGGTATTGGATGGTATGATCGTAATCTTTCAACAGTTCAAGCCAACGTCGTTGCCGCATGTTGAGTTCATTCTGGGTGAAGAAATACTTGAGGCTCTTATGATCCGTATAGATCTCCACTTTCCCCATACAGGTAGTGTCTCCAGATCTTCAACGCAAAAATGACTGCTGCCAACTCTAGATCATGAGTAGGATAATTCCTCTCATATTCCTTGAGTTGTCGCGAGACATAGGCTATGACTTTCCCATGTTGCATGAGAACACATTCTAACCCTTTGCCCGAAGCATCGATGTAAATGACAAATCCATCCGAACTAGATGGTATCGTCAGAACAAGTGCCGAAATGAGTCTCCTCTTAAGCTCTTGAAAGCTCTTCTCGCATTACTCGTTCCATACGAATTTTGTATCTTTCCGAGTCAGCTGAATTTAATGGAGTAGCGATTTGAAAAAATCCTTCCACGAATCTCCGATAATAACCAGCTAAATCCATAAAGCTACGAACTTCGGTCACCAACTTCAGTTGCTCCCAACTTTATATTGCTTCAATCTTCGTCGGGTCAACAGATACTCCACGTTTTGATGTCACGTGCCCAAGGAATGCTACCTCCTCAAGCCAGAACTCGCATTTCTTCAGCTTGGCATATAACTTGTTTTCACTAAGCCTTTGAAGTACCAGCTTTAAGTGGTGCTCATGATCTTCACGGCTTTTGGAATAGATGAGGATATCATCAATAAAGACAACCACGAACTGATCCAAATATTCTTTGAATACACGGTTCATCATATCCATAAAAACAGCAGGAGCATTAGTCAATCCAAAAGACATGACTATGAATTCATAATGCCCGTATCGAGTTCTGAAAGCAGTCTTCGGAATATTCTCAGTTTTAATCTTCAGCTGATGATATCCAGAATGAAAATCGATCTTTGAAAAGAATTGTGCACCTTGCAACTGGTCGAACAGGTCATCAATACGAGGTAACGGATACCTATTCTTGATGGTAACATGGTTCAACTCCCGATAGTCAATACAAAGTCGCATACTTCCGTCTTTCTTCTTTACGAATAAAACAGGAGCACCCCAAGGAGATATACTAAGACGTATAAAACCGATGTCTAACAACTCCTGTAGTTGGACCTTTAACTCCTGAAGTTCAATAGGAGCCATTCGATATGGGGTTTTAGAAATGAGTTTTCTACCGGGTTCAAGGTCAATAAAGAATTCAACTTCACGTTCCGGGGGTAGACCGGAAAGTTCTTAGAAAAATACATCAGGAAACTCATTAACAACAGAAATATCATTCAAACCTGACGTATTCTAGTTTAGATCAGTGACATGGGCTAAGAAAGCTTGACATCCGTTTTTCAATAAACGAATAGCTTTATGACTTGAAATAACATTGATTGATTTTAGTGGTTTGGTTGTTTGAATTCGCACAATAGGTTGGTTAGGAATATGAAAACTAACAACTTTACGAAAATAATCAATTTTGGCATGATAAGTGGGTAACCAGTCAATTCCTAAAATCACATCAAATGCAAGTATTTTCAAAGATATAAGATCAACAGGTAGAGTGAGGGTACCAATTTGAATCGAGCAAGATTTGTAAACTGTAAATGTAACGAAGGTTTCTCCCAACGGAGTTTCAACAGATAAGTCAAAGTCTAATTTCTCAAGTGTCAAGTTCAAACGTTGAGCACTAGCAGGTGAAATAAAAGAATGGGTAGCACCGGTATCTAATAAAGTGTAAACTTCGCAAGAATTTATTATCAGCTTACCCGTAATAACCTCGTTCAGGTTCCTTGCTTGTTGGACAGTCACGACAAAAGCTCTTCCAGGAACCACTAACTTTGACTTGTCAGGGATAGCCTTTGGAGTCACCATCCCTGCTGGACTTGGTTTCGCTACAGGACACACTCGAGCTATGTGCCCTTCCTTTCCACAGTTATAACACACCTTCGATTATTGTGTGCAGTTGGGACTGATGTGTCCCTCTTGCCCACATTTATAGCATACGACCGACGATCGTTCTCCTCCCCTAGAAACGGTTGATGTTGGTGCTGCTGTCGATGCTTTCACGTCCTCATTGTTGTACCTTCTCTTCTTGAAATCTCCCCCCGACTCACTTCTTCTATTATCATGGCCACGATTACCACCGGAGTGTTTACCGCTTCTGTCATGATACTTTCTTATCTGCTGGTTGTCATTATTTCGATGACTGCTGCCACCGATACGACCTTGGTTGAGCATAATCATTATCTCGTTCTAATAACTGGGCCTTGTTCACTACATCCAAATATAGGGAAAATAAATGAGAAATGAGGTATTGACGAATCTCGGGTTTCAAACTTCTCAGAAACATCCGCGTCATACGTTCCTAATTTTCCACCAAATGAGGTGCAAACCAGGATAACTCAGCGAACTTAGCCTCATACTGGGACACAGTCTTGTTGTTCTGTTCTAATCTGATAAACTCTACCTCTTTCATGTGACGAATATTTTCTGGAAAATACTTGTCATTGAACAGTTTCTGGAACGCCCCCTCAAGACATCTTGAGTGCGGCAGGATGGGTACGCTTCACAGATTCCCACCAGTTATCTGCCTCTCCACGGAACATAAAGGTAGCAAATGGAACCTTCTGCTCCTCCGTGCATCCCAAAACATCAAATATCTTAGTAATTTGTTTAATCCAATTTTTTGCCTTGATTGGATTTGGCTTTTCCTGAAACTCTGGTGGTCCCAACTCTTTAAACTGCTTGGCAGTGACAAGCCGCGAGTTGTTATTTCCACCAGTATTATGAACACGAGTCTCCCTCGTCTAGTTTTGCATGAACTGCAAAAAGATTCTAAACATCCCGTCATTTATCATTTATTCGGTAGGGTTGTTTACAAGAGGAATATAGCCTTCCTGTTGCACGTTCTCCTCGTTGGTGATTAAAGGTGTCTCAACGGTCTCATTCACTCCATTGTTTAGATTTTCAGCTGCCATTCTTAAATACTGCCACAAAACAAGGGTTAATCAAACAAATTAACATATCACATATTAACCCTATGTTCCAACCGACCAATTAAATAACAATTAAGCTTAGGTAGGACACACTAGCGAAAGTTTTACTCGTCTCTCCCCTCCTAGTTCTATTCCCAGATCTCCGCTAGAGATCATATCCCTAAGCTCTGATACCAACTGTGACGCCCCCAAAATAGGTTCAATACTCAACCCATTCTGAGTCATCAAATACATGGATACATAATTCAAATATAATTTTTCATATCAAACGGTCGTGCAAAATACGATCACACAACTGTGAGTGTCAATACAGACATGTAGAAAATATAAACATTCAAACTAAGTCCTCATTACATTTATTATCACACTATTGTAAAAAAAATAGTGAGAACTTCTACAGCTCTAACTTGGACCATCACTCCATTCTCCGACTAGTACCTGCGATATTCTCATTTCCTGCAGAGAACGATGGAAGAAAAGGGTGAGCTCAAATAGCCCAATAAAGAATACTATGACTAAGATAATGAAAAACAAATTATCATTAGCCTTCAATAAATCAAATAAAATATTATGGACAACAAGTTTTAGATCAATATTCGCAGCGGAAATAACAATTCATTAGAAGAGTTAAGTAGAGAATGATGTCTACTATCTTCTTTGATTTAAAAGTCCATCATCAATATTTTATCCCTATAACATCAATCAATATACATCTCGAATCAAATATTCATCTTTTCACTACGGGCCAAAGATATTCATTTGTATCATCAGTTGGTCATGTTCATCTCAACACCTGTCCATCTTTGCACTACGGGCCAAAGATATTCATTAGGTAATCATTCATCTTTGCACTACAGGCCAAAAATATTCATCACATAATTATTCATCTTTGCACTACAGGCCAAAATATTCAGTTATATCACCATTTAGAACTGAGGATGATGAAAAATAATACGAATAACGGATCCAGTGAGATAAAGGACAAATATTAGAGATTTTATCTAGAGTTCAAAAATAAAGATCAAAACCTAGATTCAATCAAAGATGATTTGGAGGAAGAAGAAAAAATATTTTTTTATAGTGAATAGTACCCCGTGAATAGTAACTCGTGAATAGTAACTCGACATGAAAAGATAAAAAAAAATTCACAAGAAAGTTCAGACCAATATTCCTGTGAAATAATATTAGATGAAGCGCAAAACTCAAGGAATTTTTGATCATTTCAGGAATTTTCGAAGCAATACTTACCGTAGTAAGTTTAAAGTTATGAATCTGAAATGAAACAATATATGAAACTGCAATTGGATTTTCACCCATATGGCTGTAGTCCGCTCAGACAAATTATTTCCACAATTTAATAACAACTGAATACGAAGGGTTATTCACCAGGCATGCGGTAGTCCGCGTAAACAGGTAATTCCCACAGAATAATAAAGAATGGAATAACAACAGGATTTCACCATGCATGCGATAGTCCGCGTAGACAGGTTATTCCAACAGAATAATAAAGAATGGAATAACAACTTTTACGAGTATTGAAAGAAAATAACTCTCTTTATGAATACGAAAGAAATAATACCCCTTATTTAAAAATTTGAAGACTGCACTAGTGTAATAGCAGAATACTATTCTTCTTTCTCTCTTATTCTCTCTATACTTTCTCTCTCTATAGCTTTAGTGAATTGGTGAGAAATAATGAAGAAATGAGCTTCTATTTATAGGCTCGGCAGAGTAAGAGTAAAATAGTCTTTTCGCCATAATTTATGACATCATCGCTTACATCATCGATCCTATGACATCATTGCTTACCTCATCGCTCTGATGACATCATTGTTTGCATCATAAGAGTTCAAATTCAATTTGCACACTTCTACCTCGTTTAACTTTTATACCATGAATTTACTATAATAATGTTACCATTCTAATTATAAAAATCATACTATTATATAATCACATCATACTACTATAATGTAATATTATAACATTATATTTGAATGAATTATTTTATCAAAAAAGATAAAATATCAACTTTCAACCAATGTCACATGCTAAAAATTCCTCCGTTAAAAATCCACATTGAATAAATATTTTTTTATCATATATATCAAAAATTAATTATTCACAAATAATATTACAGAACTACAATATTGACAATCAGGTCGTTCCCAAGAAAGAGGGAGCCTTCCGATAAGGATTTCTCTTTACTGGCGCGCAATTAATCAACCCCTTTCCTAGACAGAACTTCCTTAGACACTGCCAATAATGCTATCTAATAATATTATTCAAATAATATAAATTATTGATTTGATAATTTGAAATACTGTGCAATGACAATTATTGAATCAATAATATAAAATAACAAAGTAGCACTTATTGATATAAAATATCAACGTAGCAAATATTGAACCAATAAAATATTATACAATTATTGAATCAATAATATAAAATATTGAACAGTAATTACTGTAACAATAATTGAGTAAGTGTCTTTCTACGTAAGAATTAATAATTCGAAATACTGTGCAATACCGTGTGCTACTATGCAACACCACGTATTATTGTATTTTAACCATCGAGTATTTCAACAGTATTAACGGTAACAATTTTGCCGTTATTTTTATAAAAAAGTTACTTCTGTCGCTTTCTATATCCGACATTCATTCCGTTGTGGGGTCCACCAATGACTGCGCCGTCGTACGAATATTCTCCGACAAAAAGAATATTCCTCGACCAAACGAATATTCCCCGACACAACGAATATTTTATAACCACTTGTTTACTTTGTAAACTTTGCACATTTCACCCATAACTTATCATTTTTATCAAATCAACACCTTACTATATCGAAATAATATATAAAGAAAATTAAATCTTATTCATAAAATTTGGAGTCTTACAAGTCGAATCGAAGTTAAAATCAATAAATTACTAAAAAAATATCATCGGATAGTTATGAGGAGACTGTGATAATCCTCTCTAACCATCCATAATTTCAAAAATAGAATAACACCTCTTAATATGATTTAGGATGCTAGAAAAGTCTTAAATAAAGAAAAAATCATAAACAAACAAAGCCTAAGCACAATAATTGACAAAATAAGCTAGATTTAAGCTATATTTAGTATAAAAATGAGAAATGGACATTGGGTGTAAGAGTTTTTTCCTCCTTAAGCTTTGTATGAACGACTTGACTATAGATTGATGGGAGATTTGATGAAAAAAACTAGATCTAGCTGGGATTTAAAAAGGGATTTCTCTTATTCTCTATATTTCTCTCCATGTATTTCTCTCCATAGATAACACATTATCTCTCTCTAAAATATTTTCTTCTCCCAAAAAATATGCCAAAATCGCTTTTCCCAAAAAATGAGCCCTAGGGTAGGGCCCACTTACATCGATTTTCATGTCGCACAGTCGATTTTTCGTGTACTGAACGTTCATAACTTTCAAATCGAAAAGAGTAAGAAAACGTGTCATACCAATCTTAAAAAGCTTTTTTCTAGAGCTATACAATAACATCAAGTTTGATTAATCTTGGATTCGGGGAGAGGGAGAAAAATGGCAAAAATCATCCTTCTATAAACGTCAACTAGTTGGTCGCTTAGATGTCATTGTGTGAACTCCAAATAATCATTTTGAGCCTTGTAATTTTTGTTTTGACATCTTTGTCTTGAGGTAAAATGACATTATTGTCCTCATGTCATTGTTAGGGAAAACATGTGCAAATTTTGGGTACTTTGTTAGGGAAAACATGTGTAAATTTTGGGTGTTATGTTAGCGAAAACATGTTCAAATTTAATATACATATATTTTGTGCATTATTAATTTTAAGATGTAAAATTTAACTTAAAATAAAGTATTAGTGCAAACTTTTAAGTTAAGGACTTGCGTTTTGGAAGTACGTCGTTGGGTGAACAAGGGGTTAATATGGTTGTTTACTGGTTATTAAAAAAAAACATAGTGGCCACAGTACTTCCTAAGACGCAAGCCGGGTAACAAACCGCTATAGTATCGAGCTGGGGAGATTTAATCGACCCGCGGGTTGAATACTCCACATTATCCAAAAAAAAATATCACAATTTTATGAGATGGTTTGGAACCACCTTCTTCTTCTTCTTCCAATTTCTTCTACATTCCCTTTGGTAACTCTTTGCACCCAATTCTTTTTCTTCCAAGTCTTTATGTACTGCCTAAGAATATTTACCAACAGTTATAAATAATACGGAGTACAATTTATATAGAAAAAAGATTCAATTTTCTTTGAAAGTCAAAAATTAAAATAAACACTAATTACATGCATGTTTTAACTTATATTCTAAATATTTAGTATATATACATGTTGAAATAGTGCCCCCCCCCCCCCCCCAATAATTTTCTTCATAGGAGCCTTATTATAGCATTCCTATACCAAACACTACAGAACTAATTTTCTCCACTATAGTGCCACGGAAATAAGCTGTTTACCACAAGCAGTGAATTCTTGCCAAAATCTCAAGATCCCAACAAGCCATTCACCAACACCAAATCATTCTTGTGAATTTACTTGCCAACCAGCACAATTTGAGGGGAGGGGCGGGGAGCGGGGGGCGGGGGGCGGGGGGGGGGGGGGGCAGGCGGGGGGGGGGGGGGGGATGCTAGCTTTTACTTGCCTCCCAAATTGAGACGCATTCGAGTCCGAAAGACTTGATTTTGAAGCACTAGCAAGCATACAATAGATATATCATTAAAACTAACAGCATAGCGTAATACACTAGCAGTACCAAGTGCACAAAACATATACTACTACTAGGTGGCTACGCATCTAATGTACATAGCAAACCAGCCATAGCGCGATCGACAAGTCTTGTTCACTTACTACTACTAATAAAGGAGCATAACTAGAGTACCATTGATTCCACCGCACTTCAACAAAAGAACATCGAGCAGCAAACTTTTTTGTGCAACCTGGGGAGTTCAGGCACAGGTGGTCCTCCAACAGAAGTAAGACCTTCATGGCTAGATGATGTCTCAGACATTTCGTCGAACTTCATGAACTGGGATACCTGGGTAGCCGCTAAGTGTGCATACCTTACCGGAGCAACTGCAGGAATAAAAACGAGCAAATTAAGACAAACGTACAATTTTGCAAACAGAGGTATACATTTACCCATTCTATATACACGAAAGGTAAACCTGTTTGGAAAAAAATACTCCCTCTGTTCCACAAAAAGAGTCCCATTTGTCACGAAAAGAAAATTGTTCCGCCAAATGAGTCGTTTTATTGATAGTAGTATAAAATGGCTGGATGTTTTGAAGTTTATCATCATAATTTCGTCAACATGCCACCACTACTAAAATAACACCTTTTTATCTTTAGGCGATAGGCGTGCTAAACATGGCACAAAGATAAATTTTTAATATTGTCAAATTTTGTAAATGGGACTTTTCTGGTACGGGAGATTATAAACTTGGGTTTTGACCTAATAAAACTCAAAATGTATCGGTTGTAGAAGACAATGATTACCTATGGATATGGCATTATTGCTTCTCTGGTACCTGCAAAGAATGAGAACAGCTGCAAGTAATTTATTGCATCTCCAACCTTTACTATGGACGACAATACAAAAAAGATCAACTTACACATAGGACAGAGAATGAACGAGTTCTTGCAGATCATCAGCTGAAAAGCCAATCTCATCAAATAGAACATGGTAATGAGTTGGCCTTGTCGTCCCCTAAACAGATAAAAAACAAACAACATTTTAATAGAGATAACAAAGGGAAGTTAAAGGGCATCATTACAGTAGAACAAATCAAAACATCACAAAACCAAAGAGAAACAAAACGTCAGGTTTGGGAGCATTTCATACAACAGCTATGAGAAATCAAAAAATCAGTAGGCTTTTCTGAACAAGATTTAAAAAAAATAACCAAGAAATAAATAAAGAGAAAGAAAATAGGTAAATCAGTAATCTCTAATTCAAACTGATTTCCTCAAAGGTTTTATGATTTATCACTCACACTCCTATAGAGAATCAGAACTGACAACCACAAAGTTTGTAGACAAACCAGGATTAATTGAATACAAGTTTAAATCAAAAACTTACAATCATCCCAGCATGTGCACACATGAAGAAATCATTGTTATGTGGGTGACACACTTGAGTATCGATAACAGTTCCTGCACGGAAAATCAAAGATCTTGAATAAATCAAAATGCTTCACACATGTAATTCTCCACTCCCTGGGAAATTAATGAGGCTAACCAGGAGGAACATTATCCGGAGATCCATCTAGGAAGAACTTTGTATGGTGGTTCTTTTGCGCAACTATAATAGTGAACTTAGGTGACCATTTCTCGTCTAAGAACTTGCAAGCCTGGGAAGTAAGAAACAGAGAGTTTAAAACCGTAGCCCAAGTATCAACCAGAACACATAAACTGACTCGTAGGATCGTTGTTAAGTAACCTCAATGATTTGATCAAGTTCCACATTCAAAACTTGGTTGAACTGCGACTCACTGACTCCGTCCCTATATAACAAAACGAAATAGGGATTAACATAAAATACTCATGCTCAATAACTACTTGTCAAAAAATATCTCATGCTCAATAACTACTTGAGAAAAGGGGGAGGGGAACTCATGCTCAATTCACATGTTTACATTTTGGACATCAATAAATAACCCTATTGAGTAGAAAATTGTCGCAAGTACATCACTATCCTTGATGCTGCCAATAATAAACTATAATATGAATATGATGAAATTGAAGACAATGCGAAGTTTCTGAAATTGATGGGGCTAAAGCTGCTAACCTAAGCCATATATTCAACCAAGGAACTTACATTAGTTACATAGTTATCAAGGAAGGTGTTAAGTCTAGTCGAGTCGGTGGCCAACTATTTTGTAACTTACTAAATACTTTAAACCAAACACATAAAGGCCAACATATTTTGCACAGCCCAACAAATACTAGTACCAGTCGTACAATCGAATTAACTCGTACAACTTGATCGGCAAAAAAGAAGAGAGAGCAACGAAGAACAAAATAAAAAATTACAGCAAAAATTGCAGAAGAACAGAGAATATGAAGCACCGATCAAAGTAGAAGAAGAACAAATAGTCGCAACAGTTAATCGAAGAAGATGAAAAAGTCGCAGCAATCCAAGGTTCCTAATTTTTCTCTCAGACTCTTGTTCTCTCCCCTCTCTGAGTCGAGACTTACGACTAGGTTTAGGGCTTTAGATTTGGCCTAAGTTTTTTTTAAACCCAATTGGCCTTCGGGTCGAACCAAACCCACATGTCTAGGTCACTCTGCATTCCAGTCGTCCAACGTGACGCCTTCTCCTTCGGGTCAAGTCATCGCCTAGGCGACATTTAGGCGTCCCATTGCTGCTCAAGTGCCTAGGCGACGACTTGACAACCCTGATTAGTTATTATGAGAATTCATTAAAGGTCTGTTTCCGAGTTTTATTTTGGGAAGGAATGGGAAGGGAAAGTCAATTTTTCCTCGTACTTTTTTAGAAGGAAGCCTCCAACTTTCCCTTCCCTTCTCTTAAAATAAACTCACGTGCAGGCCATAAAGATTTGTGATTATACTTTTTTCCTTGATATACTTCTGCATTTTCAGTTCAATCAGTGGCCATATACTCGCTTAAAACCATGGTTTAAAGTATAGGCCGTTACGTCAAAATATTACCGCAACCTTGACACGAATCGCAAAATTATAAACTATTCAAGTAAAGGGTAAGTTTCGGCGAAATTTCGACAACTCGGAGTAACGTAGCGGTTTCAAACCAAATAAAGGAGAAAACACGCTGAAAAGGGGAGCAATGCCACACAAAAAAAATCGAATATATTGAAAGCTAAAAAAGGGAGATGATAAAAGAGAATGAACATTTCTCTATAAATTATACTTAAATTTACCAATATAGTATCTAGTTAAGTATAACTTAAAAAAAGTAAAAAATATTGTACTTCAAATATACTTAATTAAGTTAAATTATACTTAAAATATACTTGTATAGCACCTATTTAAGTATAACTAAAAATATATAAAAAATTCTACTTGATATATAATTAATTAAGCTAAATTGTACTTCAATTATAATTAAATTGTACCTATATAGTACCTAATTAAGTACAACTTGAAAATTTTGCACTTAAAATATACTTGGTTAAGTTAAATTGTACTTAAATTCTATAAAACATGTGCGCTCAACCCTTTGAATTAAGACAACATCAATATCAACTTTATTCAAACGTAAAATTAATTAAACATATAGATGCTTGTTTTATCATTTCGACAATGTTTATGTGCACTAGATAGTGTCTTAATTTATTCATCTTCTTGTTCTTATTATTTAGATTTTTTTATAATTTCTTACTTTTTTGAAGGTCCTAACTAACAAACCGTGCGTATCACACGAAACCGACACCAAGATAAAAAATGATCTTCCGAAACATAAACCGCTACAGCATCTTTGAACCATGCTTAACACCCAAGGTGAGAAAAGATAGAAACACTTCAACTCCTAATTAAGGAGAAGACAAACCTGAATATTATAATTTGACTGGGCTTTTGTTGCCCTGAACTTGTATAGAAGTCCAGCAACAACTCCCTGAAATGAAAATTGAACTGAATGCCTTAAGAAAACATAATAGTAAGACAAAAGTTTAGTGCAAAAAAATCATTTTCTAGATAGGAACTGCAGTACATTGCCGAACGCCATATTGAATTGAAATCTCTTGGTCCAAAATCACATGTAAAAGTAAAAACCCTACCTGACAATGCCATTATCCTCATTATCAGGCGCAGGCTTGAAAAGACCATCTATCATTTCAACTTTTGGTGATTGGGAACGAACAGAAGCTCTGTAGCGCGAAATGAGTGGCCATTGCCTCGAACTGACGACCTAAACAGTAGACGTGGAGTGAAAATATTCATTGAAAGACGAAGGAATGAATTGATAAACACCTAAACAAGCTAATTTCTAAGTAAAACCAATCTATCACCAAATAAATAGCTCATGCAGAAAGAGTACGCAAGGGAATACGCTTAACTTACTGCAGCAATCGAAGGCACGTCAGAATGACCAGGGGACCCATGTGACACATCCATCCCAAAAATCATGGTAGGATTGTTGGATACTACAGGAATATTTCGTGCAACTTCACCAGCAAGTAGAGAATTCAAGCCACCAAGCTGTAAGAAAGAAATATAAAATGAACGAAAAAGAATTACAATGGTTCCATCAAGAACAACAAAAGCAAAACAAATAGTTACCTTTGCATTAATTTTCAAAAGAAGATTGTTCAAATACTGATCGTTAACCCTGGTCGGTGAGAGACATTGATTGAAAATTCCAAACTCTGCAAGGTTCTTTCGTTTCCATGGACCTGAGAAATTAAATTAGATAATGAATAAGGCACGTGATCATCTTTCAAAGAGTTTCTTGAAAGGATCAGTACACATTGTTGACAACCATAAATGTCACAGTTCTTCCTATCAGGAAGAAGACAGAGAATAAAGTGTGGAGGCTCATTAGGAAATTGTGGCCTCATCTGTTCAAACATCTTTTCCACCCGAATAGGTGGTGGTGCTCGTCTAAATTGAGGATTCTCCTCAAAGACGCCAGCAGGTGGATCCAGAACCTGAAAAAGGATTTATCATAAGCCAATGAAGGGCTCCATAGAATTCAAGGCTGCACGAGATGAAATGGTGAAACTCACAATTCCCTTCATTTCTCCGATTCTAGCCAAATCTCTGCAGAGGTTGTGTACATCACAGCGAGCAGAGAAATTTACAACTGCCCAATTTCCAACTTTTGCGGGCTCTACAAATTTCTGTACATGAACATCAAAGGGGTCACTACCATTAATCTAAGGAGTTCCACATACAAATCTGCATGTACATACCTTATTGTTGAAGTTCCAACGACCATTTCGAGTAAAAACTTCATCCATGCCACCTGCCTTCAACTGCACAGAACAAAAGATTTAGAACACATACGCATGGATAAGGAACAACCGACAAAAAAAAGAGAAAAATTGATGTACCAAAAGCTCAAAGTACAGAACAAATAAACAATACCTTTGGAGCTGTCAGAACTCGACCATCAATTTTAGTAAACTGACTTTGGATTGTAACTCCACACGAACGTAGCATAGGATCAGAGGCATAGTTGTTGCTTTTCATTGTCTGCATCGAACCCCACATGGAACATTATTGTGTAACATTTAAGAGGTTCATTGGAGAAATAAAAGTTAACTTACATCAGTCAAAATATTTATCTTTTCCAATGGTTTCTGCCTTGATTTTTCTACCAGGGACGATCTCTGAATAACAGTCAATGCCTTTGTGTAGCGTTGTAATGAAACCAAAGTACAAAACTACAGATACATATGCAGAGTTATTATCAAAATGAAAGCGAAAGTTAATTAGCTGCACAGAATCATAACATAAAGATATATATTTAACCTCAATAGGGAAATAAGTTGGTCGTTTTGGTTTCCCAACATTAATACATGGCAAGTCCTCTGAGTACTGTAATTTTCTCCCTTGATGCTTTACGAAATAATCATAAACTGACAATTCAATATTTTCGGCATCACCATTCACGTCTTTTGATCGTCTCGACTTCATTGAGAACCTACAAGAAAAAAATATTCCCTAAACTTAATTACTCATATGTTTAAAGAAATCAAATAAGATTATAATCAAAATAATGACACCTCAGCATAACAGATGCAAGTAAATTAAGTGATGACAGTGAAAGCTTACATCTGTTCTTTGCATGGGCTCTCACTCAAACCAGTAATTTTGTACTCTGTGTTAGTAGTCGTAACCTTAATCCTCAGATTCTTAAGAGTTCGTTTAGCCTGTTAACAAAAAAAAGGAAAGTCTTTCCATCATCTAAAAACTTTTAATTAGTATAAAAGAAACAGAACCTGGGGTCTGCATCTATTACCTTCACCCAGTCAACCTGAAAGGGGTCTCTCACATTTTGATTCGCAATGATAAAATCAACCAATGGCCCTGGCTGAACTATCGTCGTAGTAGACCCATCTGTACTTGATATGGAAACAATTACACAAAATGACAACAGAGGAAGAGAGATTTTCAACCATGAAGATGAGAGTAGTAGTTTACCCATGTTTAAAGATAGTCCTCCTTGGGTAGCTCGAAAACTAGAATGGAAACCTCGGCATCCAAGAACACCACCTCCCAAATCTGTGAAATTCCTTGGGCTATCATGAAAAAATGACTGGCGGACAAGAAGACAGCCCCTGTACGAAAAATGCCAACATATCAACGAGTAAAGAGAAAAAACCCCTCAAAAAATATAAGGTCGCTTGATTTACTGTTTTGCTGCAATCTGCCGCAAAATGATGTCCAAGACTCTTAAAGCCTCTTGAGAGTTCTCCGTGTCTTGACCTCTTAAAGCACTTCCAATGGCCTGAACTGGTATTTTGGCTGCAAAACTTATCTCTACTTTAAAGGTTTTGGACTGGGATGAACGCCTTAACCTTTTAAGGTCACCCCCTTTAGGACTTTCATTGCCACCAGGACTACCATTCTCCACAGTTCTAGATTCAAAGATATCCCCAAGAAGTTAATAATCAATTTCAAAGAAGAAATTCACATAAATCACATTCCATACAGAATCCATATACCAAGCATTTTACCTCTTTGCCAAGACAGCATCAAGTACAACAGTAAACTCCAACTTGTTACGCGGGAGAGGACCAACTGTGAACAAGCTTTTCTCCCCATCATAAGCAAAATCCTTGTTTCCTAGGTCAGAGTCATAAGTCTCATACACTTTGTCAAGCACTTTCCTTCCAATACCCTTTCCATCAACGGGACGACCATCCTCGTAAAACAGAGAAACCTATTACAAGAAGCACACTACTTGAGGATACAAAATAATCATAAGAAAAATTAATCCACCAACATGAACACACAAAGGAACTTACGCAATAGTGAAAGAAGTGGCCGCTAGTATTACTAATGCCAACTTTGAAATGATTAGAGATGAAAGACATTTTTCGTCCTTTAGACCCAGCACCAGGCCTACGCATGGGGACACGCTTTGGCTTTGATGAATTCTTGATAAAATCAGCCTTTTGTTCTGGTTCAATTTTTGCAGGAATCACATCTGGAGGAAGTTCAGGTGGTGGTGGTGGCAGAAGCTCAGTTTCAGGATGCTCCATTTTCCTATGCATAAAGAAGTATAGAGAACACTAAGATGTACTATTACATATAACTCAACGTGTTGAAAACTTGTTGATTCTCATGATATGGCTGAGACGTCTAATGATTTCATAACTATCAGTAAAAATAAGAATAGCATTGATAAAAACACAACTGATGGAGCGCACACAGTTTTAGTAAAAACTGTATCCAACATAATTGCATAAATAAAGCTTCAGACACTATTAAAGCATACTAGCACCTGTTTGCTAGAACAGAATGGAAAAATGGTTCGATACAAACCTTAAAATTGAACTACAAAACAACAACACCAAACAAAGCTAAAGCATGGGTATTGAATTAATTTAACCAAATCAACACATTACAATTGGGAGATCAAGGGCATTTATAGTCCTGCCGCTGCTAACAGTTATATGGGAGAAAACATATTCAAAACTATAATTACTGGGTAAATCATCTAGTACTTTGGCCACACACCAATAATTACTCGTACATCACCCAGAACCATGAAAAGATTACATCTTTAAAAAGATATACCAATAATTACTAGTAGATCTTGAAAAGATCAGAATTTTATCACCGAGTAATTACTCATAAATCACCAAGTATGAGGAAAAGCCTGACCGGAAAGTCTGGTCAATCCCTCCTGAGTGATGACAACGCCATTATAAGGAAGTTGACACAGTAATACTTGAGGTAGACAGATACAAGTGTGGATTAGGCTACATATTAAGATTATAAATAAATAAATATTTAAAAATAAGAAATAAAACACATACAAGAGAGGGAGAGAGCAACATTTTGTGCTTTTAAGCTCTAGAAATTATTGGGAAGGTAAAAGAAAGACGCGCGCATATAGAGAAAGAGGAGTTCAGGGACTTGAAAGGTAATTCAGCCCACACTGGCTTGAAGCTCAAAATGCTTATTCCCAAAAAAAACCTCAAAATGCTTAAAGTTTAGAATATGTAGGTGAGAGTTTGAGAAATAATGAGAAACCCAGTAACTAGGCACCATTTTGGAGTGGAATCTTAAAACTGAGAGTTACAGGACTAAATAAAGAAACAGAATCCAAGGTAAAGCTACAATATTTCCTTTTATTTCAAGCTCACAAAAGGGAAAAAATACCTAAAACAGAAAGACAGTGCTTAAATGAGCGTGAAACACAAAATCAAGAACTGAATGACCCATAAATATAAAAGCTAGACCAGCTGACAACGATACATACACGAACAAAGACATGCACACACAAACAGAAGGAGGGGACGAGGAATAGAGGAGTATTTACCAAGTATTTAGGTACATGTCAACCTAAAATCACATCTAGCAAACAATAAACCTTAAAAACCACAAATGTAGAGAGAGAGAAAGGGGTTTTCTTTTTTCTTTACCTGAGATAGTGAGAAACGTTTCCGAGTTTCAGTTTCAGAACTTAACCCCAAAATTTAAGCTAAGAACAAGGGGTATTTGGGGATAAAGAAAGAAAGAACAGTGCGCTTTGGATACCAATTTCGAGGAGAGTCTCTCTCAGTGCTGGGAGTGGGTTCAGATATCAAAATCCACTTCTTTCTATTCATCAATTTAATACTCGTGAAGTAGGAACTGCGTTTTAAATGAAGAACGGAGAGTGATAGAGATGGCTGGCTGACTACAAAGAAGGGGGCCTTCTTTTTCCTCAATTTTTTTTATCTTAAATAGATCTTAATATTTACACACAAATATATATATATATATATATATATATAATATTATACTGACTAAAAAATAATTATAAGAAAATACAAAAAATAATATGTATAGTTATGATTAGTTAAACTAATTTTGTAAAAGTTCTTTAAAGTGTAATAATACTAAAAAAATATTGTATTTTTACTCGTATATGAATAGTAGACGAGACTCATGTAGTCATGTGAGTGAAATTTTGTAAAAATATTTTTTTTTTATTGTGAAAGTAGTAATTTTTTATTTTAATAATACTTTATGACATAATCAATTTACAAAAATTTATCCAATCAATGTACTTATGTTACATTATTTGAGACAAAAAATCCGATACTCATTATATTCCTTCTTTCTTTTTTTCTATAAAACTTATATTATTAAAATTTAAGTTTTAAAGTTAGGTTTCATTTGCATCAAATTAATATAATATTTTCGTAAAAAATGGACTCTTACATTGATTATTTCTTACCTATAATATTTTAAGTGTTGTTGCTATACCAAGGCCATAAGAACGTTTAATGAAAGTGAAAAAAATCAAAACTCAACTCGTTTTTTGATATTTTTTAATTTGAGCATTTATTATATGTATAAATTTATTTACTCATGTAATATTATTACATGAATTTAAAAAAAAATCATTAGACAATTCAATTGATGTACTATTATGTCCCTAAGTCATGTTTGTTTATAAGGATTATAATCTCGGGATTATAATCCATGAGATTATAATTTTAAGACTATTAATTATATGATTAAATAGTCCTAGTCACATATTTTTTTTATAAAATTATTCATTGAATAATTTAAAATAATTTCATGTTATGTTTATTTTTTTTAAGATTAATTAAAGGATTGAGTGAGAGTAAGGGTGTATTCCGTATATACATAATCAGTAAATATTATTATTTTTTAGGGAGACGAGGAGGAGAAGGAGGGGGAGGGGGAGGGGGAAGGGGAGGGGTGGGGGTGGGGGTGTAACATAATTAGTAAATATTCTTTTTTTTGTAGGGGGATGGGGGGACGGGGGTGATCGAGTGTATACATAATTAGTAAATATTATTTTTTTGAGTGGGGGTAGCCGGGTAGGGGTGTATACATAATCCATAAATATTATTTTTTTGGGATGGGGGGCAGATGTGACGCCCCTAGAATAGGTTCAATACATAACTCATTTTAAGTCGCCAAATACATGGTACATAATCTATAAGACCCCAAATTTTATAAATAAAGATTTAATTTTCTTTATATATTATTTTGAAATAGTAATGGGTTGATTTAATTAATGCAGTAAGTTGTGGGTAAAATGTGCAAATATTTCAAAATGAGCAAGTGGTTATAAAATATTAATTGTTGTCGGGGAATATTCGATTGGTCGTGGAATATTCTTGTTGTCGGAAAATATTCGTACGACGGCGCATCCATTTGTGGGCCCCACAACGGAAGAACTGCCGGATATAGAAAGCGATAGAAATAACCTTTTTATAAATAACGGTAAAATTGTTACCGTTAAACTGTTAAAATATCCGGTGATAAAAATACAGTAATATGCGTTGTTGCACAGTAACACACGGTATTGCACAGTATTTCGAATTATTGATTTTTACGTAAGAAGGCACTTACTCAATTATTGTTACAGTAATTACTGTTCAATATTTTATATTATTGATTCAATAATTGCTACGTTGATATTTTATATGATTGATTTAATAATTGCTACCGTTAATATTTTGTATTATTGATTCAATGATTGTCACCGCACAGTATTTCACATTATCAAATCAATAATTCATATTATTTGAATAATATTATTAGATAACATTATTGACAATGTCTAAGAAAATTATGTCTAAGAGGGGTTATTTAATTGCGCACCAGTAAGGAGAAATCCTTATCGGAAGGCCCATTCTTTCCTAGAAACGACCTGGTTGTCAATATTGTAGTTCTGTAATATTATTTGTAAATAATTAATTATTAATTTATATGATAAAAAATATTTATTTTGTGGATATAAAAGAAGGAATTAGTGCTGAGGTGTTTTTATCAGTATTTTGGTGTGAAAAATCATCTGTTTGTGAATTTCGGCCATTTTACGTTGGGAATTTGAAAAAATTTCCTTCTACAAAGTTGTAGAGAATTAAATTTTATATGAAAAAGATATAAAATTTGTATTTTTAAGATAAAAGAGCTATTTATTAGAAATTATTGAAGTTTCGAAAAATAAATATTTTTATTAAAAATATGGGTGGGCCCCACTTTTGTTTTTTTGTGGTGTACAAGGCTGAAAATTCAATTTCAATAAGTGTGGGCGTAGGTTTTTCAAAGTTTGGTATGCTGGAGGCTGCAATTGTCAATTATGGCATGCTGGGTCTTTCCTATAAATAGGGTGCTTAGTTAAAAATGAAAATCACACCAGAATCAGAAAATTTTTTCTCTATAATATCAAGCGTATTTCTTGTGAGTATTGAGATACTTTGAGTGTTGATAACAGTGCAAGTTTTCGTCCATATAACATCCGATATTCCGGTCAAAGCTACTCTTCTGTTAAGGTAAAGGATGTTATTTTCTTTCGTAAATGATGTTATTCTTTTAAATATCATTATACCAAAATATTGTCATGGATTTTATTATGAAATTCTTACTTTTTTCGTTAGGGTTACTATTCACGTACACGACACTATTCACGTATACGGCACTATTCACGTATATAGCACTATTCACAAAAAAAATAAATTTTCTTCTATATGTCCAAGTTGTTTGTTAAGGTTCCTATCTTTGATTGGATCCAAGTTTTGAGCTCTATTCTTGAATTTTGATCCATAAAGTATTATTATGGAGTATTTTTGAACTTGGATAAACTAAAATGTGAATACTTAATCTTTGTCCTTTATCTCACTGGATTCGTTATTTATATTATTTTTCATCATCCTCAGTACTAAAAGGTGATATAACTAAATATCTTTGGCCTGTAGAGCAAAGATGAATGATTACCTGATGAATATCTTTGGCCTGTAGTGCAAAGATGAACAGGTGTTGAGATGAACATGACCACTAGTGATACAAATGAATATCTTTGACCTGTAGTGCAAAGATGAATATTTGATTCGAGATGTATATTGGTTGATGTTATAGGGATAAAATATTGATGGACTTTTAAATCATAGAAGATAGTAGACTTCATTCTCTACTTAACTCTTCTAATGAATTGTTATTTCCGCTGCGAATATTGATCTAAAATTTGTTGTCCATAATATTTTATCTGAATTATTGAAGACTAACGATAATTTATTTTCCATTATCTTAGTCATAATATTCTTTACTGGGCTAGTTGAGCTCACCCTTTTCATCTATTGTCCTCTTCAGGAAATGAGAATGTCGCAGGAACTAGTCGGGGGACAGAGTGATGGTCCGAGTTAAAGCAGTAGTAGTCCTCACTATTTTTGATAAATAGTGTAATAATAATTGTAATGAGGACTTAGTTTGAATGTTAATATTTTTTACATATTTGTATTGACACTCACAGTTGTGTGATCGTATTTTGCACGACCGTATGATATAAAAGATTGTATTTAGATTCTCTACCATGTATTTGGCGACTCAGAATGGGTTGGGTTGGCTGGACCTATTCTGGGGGCGTCACAGTTGGTATCAGAGCTTAGGGATATAGTCTCTGATGGAGATCTAGGAATAGAACTAGGAGGGGATAAATGAATAAAACCTTCGCTAGTGTGTCCTACCTAAGCTTATTTGTTATTTAATTGGTCGTTTGGAACATAGGGTTAATATGTGATATGTTAATTTATTTAATTAACCCTTGTTTTATGGCAGTATTTGAGAATGACAGCTGAGAATGTTAACAATGGAGTGAATGAGACCGTGGAGACACCTTTAATCATCAACCAGGAGAACGTGCAACAGGAAGGCAATGTTCATACTGAAAACAACACTGATCAAACGATAAACGATGAGATGATTAGAAGTTTTTTGCAGTTCATGCAAAACCAGACGAGGGAGGCTCGTAAGCAGAATACAGGTGGAAATAATAACAACACGCAGATTGTCACTACCAAGCAGTTCAAATAATTGGGACCACCAGAATTTTTGGAAAAGCCGGATCCGATCAAGGCGGAGATGTGGGTTAAGTAAATTACCAAGATATTTGATATCTTGGGATACACGGAGGAACATAAGGTTCCATTTGCCACCTTTATGTTCCGTGGAGAAGCAGATTACTGGTGGAAATCTGTGAAGCGTACTCAAACTGCCGCACTCAAAATATCTTGGGAAGCGTTCCAAAAACTGTTTAATGACAAGTACTTTCCTAAAAGTATTCGTCATATGAAGGAGGTAGAGTTTATCAGACTGGAACATAATAACATGACGGTGTCCCAATACGAGGCTAAGTTCGCGGAGTTGTCCAGGTTTGCACCTCATTTGGTGGAGAATGAGGAACGTATGACGCGGATGTTTCTAAAAGGTTTGAAACCCGAAATTCGTCAATACCTCATTTCTCACAAATTTTCTCTATATTCGGATGTAGTGAACAGGGCCCAGTTGTTAGAACGAGATAGTGATTATGTTCAACCAAGGGACAACAATCAAGGTCGTACCGGTGGCAGCAGTCATCGGAACAATGACAACCAGCGGGGAGAAAAGTATCATGACAAAAGCCTTCGGTGGTAATCGTGACCATGATAGTAGAAAAAGCGAATTGAGATGAGATTTCAAAAAGAGAAGGTAAAACAATGAGAACGTGAAGACGTTGACATCAGCACCAGCATCAACTATTTTTAAGGGAGGAGAACGACCATCGGTCGTATGCTATAAATGCGAGAAAGAGGGACATATCAGCCCAAACTGCCCACAACAATTCAAAGCATGCTATAACTGTGGAAAAGAATGACATATAGCTCGAGATTGTCATATAGCGAAACCAAGTCCAGCGGGGGTGGTGATTCAAAAGAAAATTTCAGAAAAATCAAAGTCTGTGGTTCCTGGAAGAGCGTTTGTCATGACAGCCCAAAACGTGAGGAACCCACACGAGGTGATTACGGGTA
Organism: Panax stipuleanatus; assembly: GCA_020205555.1. NCBI lineage: Eukaryota > Viridiplantae > Streptophyta > Magnoliopsida > Apiales > Araliaceae > Panax > Panax stipuleanatus. The sequence continues at coordinate 140,851,001 of CM035118.1, read as the reverse complement.
AGCTAATCTGTAAGACCCCAAATTTTATGAATAATATTTAATTTTTTATATATATTATTTTGAAATAGTAAAGTGTTGATTTGATAAATGTGATAAGTTATGGGTGAAATGTGCAAAGTTTACAAAGTAAGCAAGTGGTTATAAAATATTCGTTGTGTCGGAGAATATTCGTTTGGTCGAGAAATATTCTTTTTGTAGGAGAATATTCGTTCGACGGCGCAGTCATTGGTGGACCCCACAACGGAATGAATGTCGGATATAGAAAAAGACAAAAATAACCTTTTTACAAAAATAACGGCAAAACTGTTACTGTTAGTACTATTAAAATATTCGGTGGTTAAAATACAGTAATACGCGGTGTTGCATGGTAGCGCACGGTATTGCACAGTATTTCGAATTAATGATTCTTACGTTGGAAGGTACTTACTCAATTATTGTTACAGTAATTACTGTTCAATATTTTATATTATTAATTCAATAATTGCATAATATTTTATTAGTTCAATATTTGCTACGTTGATATTTTATATCAATAAGTGCTACTTTGCTATTTTATATTATTGATTCAATAATTGTCATTGCACATTATTTCAAATTATCAAATCAATAATTCATATTATTTAAATAATATTATTAGATAGCATTCTTGACAATGTCTAAGAAAGTTCTGTCTAGAAAATGGATTGATTAATTGCGCACCAGTAAGAAGAACGACCTGGTTGTCAATATTGTAGTTCTGTAATATTATTTGTGAATAATTAATTTTTGATATATATGATAAAGAAATATTTAATCAATGTGAATTTAAACGGAAAATTTTTAACATGTAACATTTGTTGAAAGTTGGTATTTTATCTTGTTCGATAAAATAATTCATTCAAATATATTATTATAATATTACATTATAGTAGTATGATGTGATTATATAATAGTATAATTTTTATAATTTGAATGGTAACATTATTATAGTAAATTCATGGTATAAAAGTTAAACGAGGTGGAAGAGTGCAAATTGAATTTGAACTCTTATGATGCAAACAATGATGTCATCGGAGCGATGAGATAAGCAATGATGTCATAGATCGATGATGTAAGCGATGACGTCATAAATTTTGACGAAAAGACTATTTTACCCTTACTCTGCCGAGCCTATAAATAGAAACTCATTTTATTCATTATTTCTCACCAATTTACTAAAACTATAGAGAGAGAAAGTATAGAGAGAATAAGAGAGAAAGAATAAGAGTATTCTACTATTACGCTAATACAGTCTCTAAATTTTAAGGTAAGGAATATTATTTCTTTCGTATTCATGAAGAGAGTTATTTTCTTTCAATACTCGTAAGATTTGTTATTCCATTCCTTATTATTCTGTTGGAATAACCTGTCTACGCGGATTATCGCATGCATGGTAAAATTCTGTTGTTATTTTATTCTTTATTATTCTGTGGGAATAACCTGTCTACGCGGACTACCGCATGCCGGGTGAATAACCCTTCGTATTCAGTTGTTATTAAATTATGAAAATAATCTGTCTGAGCGGACTACCGTCAGACGGGTGAAAATTTAATTGCAGTTTCGTATATTGTTTCATTTCAGATTCTAACTCTAAACTTACTGCGGTAAGTATTGCTTTTTATATAATTCCTGAAATGATCAGATATTACTTGAGTTTTGTGCTTCATCTAATATTATTTCACTGGAATATTGATCTGAACTTTCTTGTAAAATTTTTATCTTTTCATGTCGAGTTATTATTCACGAGTTACTATTCATGGGATACTATTCACGGTAAAAAAAAAAAATTCTTCTTCCAAATCATCTTTGATTGGATCTAGGTTTTAATCTTCATCCTTGAACTCTGGATAAATTCTCTAATATTTGTCTTTTATCTCACTGGATCCGTTATTCGTATTATTTTTCATCATCCTCAGTTCTAAATAGTGATATAACTGAATATCTTTGGCCTGTAGTGCAAAGATGAATAATTACGTGATGAATATCTTTGGCCTGTAGTGCAAAGATGAATGATTACCTGATGAATATCTTTGGCCCGTAGTGCAAAGATGGACAGGTGTTGAGATGAACATGACCAACTGATGATACAAATGAATATCTTTGGCCCGTAGTGCAAAGATGGATATTTGATTCTAGATGTATATTGATTGATGATACAGGGATAAAATATTGATGATGGACTTTTAAATCAAAGAAGATAGTATACATCATTCTATACTTAACTCTTCTAATGAATTGTTATTTTCGCTGCGAATATTAATCTAAAACTTGTTGTCTATAATATTTTATCTGATTTTTTGAAGGCTGACGATAATTTATTTTTTTATTATCTTAGTCATAATATTCTTTACTGGGCTAGTTGAGCTCACCCTTTTCTTCCATTGTTTTCTTCAGGAAATGAGAATATCACGGATACTAGTCGGGGAATGGAGTGATGGTCCGAGTTAGAGCTGTAGAAGTCCTCACTATTTTTTTTAATTTAAAATAGTGTGATAATAAATGTAATGAGGACTTAGTTTGAATGTTAATATTTTCTACATGTCTGTATTGACACTCACAGTTGTGTGGTCGTATTTTGCACGACCGTGTGATATGAAAGATTGTATATGAATTTTATTGAGTGTATTTGGCGACTCAAATGGGTTGAGTATTGAACCTATTTTGGGGGCGTCACAGTTGGTATCAGAGCTTAGGGAAATGATCTTTGGCGGAGATCTGGGAACAGAACTAGGAGGGGAGAGACGAGTAAAACCTTCGCTAGTGTGTCCTACCTAAGCTTAATTGTTATTTAATTGGTCGGTTGGAACATAGGGTTAATATGTGATATGTTAAGTTGTTTGATTTACCCTTGTTTTGTGGCAGTATTTGAGAATGGCAGCTGAAAATTTAAACAATGGAGTGATTGATACCATTGAGACACCTTTAATCACCAACATGGAGAACGAGCAACAAGACGGCTATATTCCTCTTGTAAACAACACTACCAAAGAAATGATAAATAACGGGATGTTTAGAAGCTTTTTGCAGTTCATACAAAACCAGACGAGGGAGACTCGTGTTCATAATACTGGTGGAAATAACAACTCGCGGCTTGTTACTGCCAAGCAGTTTAAAGAGTTGGGACCACCAGAGTTTCAGGGAAAGTCAGATCCAATCAAGACAGAAAATTTGATTAAGCAAATTATCAAGATATTTGATGTCTTGGGATGCACGGAGGAATAGAAGGTTACATTTGCCACCTTTATGTTCTGTGGAGAAGCAGATTACTGGTGGGAATCTAAGAAACGTACCCAGCCTGCCGCACTCAAGATGACTTGGGGGGTGTTCCAAAAACTGTTCAATGACAAGTACTTTCCAGAAAGTATTCTTCACATAAAAGAGGCAGAGTTCATCAGACTGGAACAAAATAACATGACTGTGTCCCAGTACGAGGCTAAATTCGCGAAGTTATCCCGGTTTGCACCTCATTTGGTGGAGAATGAGGAACGTATGACGCGGATATTTCTGAGAGGTTTAAAACCCGAGATTCGTCAATACCTCATTTCTCACAAATTTTCTCTATATTCGGATGTAGTGAACAGGGCCCAGTTATTAGAACGAGATAATGATTATGTTCAACCAAGGGACAACAACCAAGGCCGTACCAGTGGCAGCAGTTATCGGAACAATGACAACCAGAAGGGAGGAAAGTATCATGCCAGAAGCGGTAACCACTCCCGTAGTAATCAAGGCCATGATAATAGAAGAAGTGAGTCGGGGGGAGATTTCAAGAAGAGAAGGTACAACAATGAGAACATGAAAGCATCGACAGCAGCACCAATATCAACTGTTTCTAGGGGAGGAGAACAACCGTCGCTCGTATGCTATAAATGCGGGCAAGAGGGACACATCATCCCCAACTATACACAACAATCTAAGTTGTGTTATAACTGTGGAAAGGAAAGGCGCATAGCTCGAGTGTGTCCTGTAGCGAAATCAAGTCCAGCAGGGATGGTGACTCCAAAGGCTATCCCTGACAAGTCAAAGTCAGTGGTTCCTGGAAGAGCTTTTGTCGTGACTGCCCACCAAGCAAGGAACCCGAACGAGATTATTACGGGTAAGCTGATAATAAACTCTTGCGAAGTTTACACTTTATTAGATACGGGTGCTACCCATTCTTTTATTTCACCTGCTTGTGCTCAACGTTTGAACTTGACACCTGAGAAATTAGACTTTGACTTATCTGTTGGAACTCCGTTGGGAGAAACCTTCGTTACATCTACAGTTTACAAATCTTGCTCGATTCAAATTGGTACCTTCACCCTACCTGTTGATCTTATATCGTTGAAAATACTTGCATTTGATGTGATTTTAGGAATTGACTGGTTACCCACATTATCATGCCAAAATTAATTATTTTTGTAAGGTTGTTAGTTTTCATATTCCTAACCAACCTATTGTGCGAATTCAAACAACCAAACCACTAAAATCAATCAATGTTATTTCAAGTCATAAAGCTATTCGTTTATTGAAAAACGGATGTCAAGCTTTCTTAGCCCATGTCACTGATCTAAACTAGAATACGTCAGGTTTGAATGATATTTCTGTTGTTAATGAGTTTCCTGATGTATTTCCGAATAACTTTTCGGTCTACCCCCGGAACGTGAAGTTTAATTCTTTATTGACCTTGAACCCGGTACAAAACCCATTTTTAAAATCCCATATCGAATGACTCCTATAGAACTTCAGTAGTTAAAGATCCAACTACAGGAGTTGTTAGACATCGATTTTATACGTCCTAGTACATCTCCTTGGGGTGCTCCTGTTTTATTCGTAAAGAAGAAAGACGGGAGTATACGACTTTGTATTGACTATCGGGAGTTGAACCATGTCACAATCAAGAATAGGTATCCGTTACCTCGTATTGATGACCTGTTCGACTAGTTGCAAGGTGCACAATTCTTTTTAAAGATCGATCTTCGTTCTGAATAATTAATTTTTGATATATATGATAAGGAAATATTTATTCAATGTGGATTTAAACGGAGAAATTTTTAACATGTGACATTTGTTGAAAGTTAAAATTTTATCTTGTCCGATAAAATAATTTGTTCAAATATATTATTATAATATTACATTATAGTAGTATGATGTGATTATATAATAGTATAATTTTTATAATTTGAATGGTAACATTATTATCGTAAATTCATGGTATAAAAGTTAAACGAGGTGGAAGAGTGCAAATTGAATTTGAACTCTTATGATGCAAACAATGATGTCATCGGAGCGATGAGATAAGCAATGATGTTATCGAAGCGATGAGGTAAGCAATGATGTCATAGATCGATGATGTAAGCGATGATGTCATAAATTATGGCAAAAAGACTATTTTACCCTTACTCTGCCGAGCCTATAAATAGAAGCTCATTTCTTGATTATTTCTCATCAATTTACTAAAGCTATAGAGAGATAAAGTATAGAGAGAATAAGAGAGAAAGAAGAAGAGTATTCTGCTATTACGCTAGTACAGTCTTCAAATTTTAAGGTAAGGGGTATTATTTCTTTCGTATTCATGAAGAGAGTTATTTTCATTCAATACTCGTAAGATTTGTTATTCTATTCCTTATTATTCTGTTAGAATAACCTGTCTACGCAGATTACCGCATGCATGGTGAAATCTTGTTGTTATTCTATTCTTTATTATTCTGTGGGAATAACCTGTCTACGCGGACTACCGCATGCCGGGTGAATAACCCTTCGTATTCAGTTGTTATTAAATTGTGAAAATAATCTGTCTGAGCGGACTACCGCCAGACGGGTGAAAATTCAATTGCAGTTTCGTATATTGTTTCATTTCAGATTTCTAACTCTAAAATTACTGCGGTAAGTATTACTTTATAATTTCTGAAATTATCAGATATTACTTGAGTTTTGCGCTTCATCTAATATTATTTTACTGGACTATTGGTCTGAACTTTCTTGTGAAAATTTTTATCTTTTCATGTCGAATTACTATTCACGAGTTACTATTCACGGGGTACTATTCACGATAAAAAAATATTTTTTTCCTTCTAAATCATCTTTGATTGGATCCAGATTTTAATATTCATTCTTAAACTCTGGATAAATTCTCTAATATTTGTCCTTTATCTCACTGGATCCGTTATTCGTATTATTTTTCATCATCCTCAATTCTAAATGGTGATATAACTGAATATATTTGGCCTGTAGTGCAAAGATGAATAATTACGTGATGAATATCTTTGGCCTGTGGTGCAAAGATGAATGATTACCTGATGAATATCTTTGGCCCGTAGTGCAAAGATGGATATTTGATTCGAGATGTATATTGATTGATGATACAGGGATAAAATATTGATGATGGACTTTTAAATCAAAGAAGATAGTAGACATCATTCTCTACTTAACTCTTCTAATGAATTATTATTTTCGCTGCGAATATTGATATAAAATTTGTGTTCCATAATATTTTATCTGATTTATTGAAGGCTAACGATAGTTTGTTTTTCATTATCTTAGTCATAATATTATTTACTGGGCTAGTTGAGCTCACCCTTTTCTTCCATTGTTCTCTTCAGGAAATGAAAATATCGCGGGTACTAGTCGGGGAATGGAGTGATGGTCCGAGTTAGAGCTGTAGAAGTCCTCACTATTTTTTTATTTAAAATAATGCGATAATAAATGTAATGAGGACTTAGTTTGAATGTTAATATTTTTTACATGTCTGTATTGACACTCACAGTTGTGTGGTCGTATTTTGCACGACCGTGTGATATGAAAGATTGTATTTGAATTTTGTTGAGTGTATTTGGCGACTCAAAATGGGTTGAGTATTGAACCTATTTTGGGGGCGTCACATAATCATAAACTCTTGTGAAGTTTACACCTTGTTAGATACCGGTGCTACCCATTCTTTTATTTCACCTGCTTGTGCTCAACGATTAAATTTGACACTTGAGAAGTTAGACTTTGACTTATCTGTTAAAACTCCGTTAGGAGAAACTTTCGTTACATCTACAGTTTACAAATCTTGCTTGATTCAGATTGGTACCCTTACCTTACCTGTTGATCTGATATCTTTGAAAATACTTGTATTTGACGTGATTTTAGGAATTGACTGGTTAACCACTTACCATGCCAAAATTAATTGTTTTCGTATGGTTGTTAGTTTTTATATTCCTAACCAACCTATTGTGCGAATTCAAACGACCAAACCACTAAAATCTATCAATGTCATTTCAAGTCACAAAGCTATTCGTTTATTGAAAAACGGATGTCAAGCTTTCTTAGCTCATGTCACTGATCTAAACCAGGATACGTCAGATTTGAATAATATTTCCGTTGTTAATCAGTTTCCTGATGTATTTCCCAAAGAACTTCTGTAACGACCATGAATTTTAAACTCCTTATCTATTAAATATGTGATTTAATTTTTAATGAGTTAGTTTTGTGAGTTTATTTAAACCTTATGTGGTGGTGAGAATTTATGAAATGATTAAAGGAAGTCACTAATAAGTTATTTAAATTAGTGGACTGACCTTAAGGATTTAATATCAGAGAATTGATGAGATTATTAATAATTAAATATTCAACTTATTTTAATATAGTGGCATGAATTGGACATAGTGATTAATTTCAATATTGAGTAATTAATCGATAACGTATGAAATTATTATTGTTGAAAATAATATATTAATGAACAAAGAAACAATGAATATAATATGTAATTTTGTTTATTTGATTTACTGTTATACACAAGCATGCGATACTAAACCTCTACTATATGGTAGCTATCTATATTATACATAATGCAATGTAACATATTAATGTGGTGAATATTGCATGTATGGACTATATAGTAAGATGAGATAAATTGAAGGTATGTGACACTATGTGGACATTTATGTATACCCTATTGTCATATAATAAGATCAATTATTAATTTATAATGATTTTATTGAGTTATTATAATTATATTATAATGATTATAATAACGAGTAATAATAATACCCAATTGCTTTATATTCGGTATTAAGGAAAATGTGCATGGATTATATGCTGTGTACCTATTCATTATTAATTGCTATTTGAGATAACATAGTATCACCTATTTAAATGTATATGGAGTAAATACATATAACTTAAGTATATACTATGTGTATATATATAGTATACAACTTAGTGTATTAGCAAATGCTGAGTTACATTGTCCCTAAATAAGAGTCCATTTCCTCTTCACGTGTATGCCCACATGCTATGTTACACTAGCCTCTCTTCTTCTCAAATTCATCATTTCTAGCTAATGATTTCAAGAGGTGTGGAGTTCATGATGAACTCACCAACTACTAAACCACCAATCCTTAACCATTGCACAAACACTCATTCCTTTGGTTTAATCTAATGGAGAATTACAAAGTCTGTGTAAATATTTATCTATAAATATAGCTCCCCTTCTCCTCATTTCATTTGCTGAGGATTTTAATTGAGTTAGGAAGGAGTATTATAGTAACATTGTGAGTATCATAGCAACATTATAGATTTTGTTTAGCAGCAAGTTCATTTACAGAGGTGTAACTCCATTTCAATTTCTATAAAATTCTTAATCTTTGATTCTTGGAATTAAGTATGTAATTGTTGATAATTGATTTGGAATATGTTGTTTAGTGTTATACAAGATGTTAAGCATGTTCGAATTGCAATGTGTTATGTTAGAATCAATTTTCGTAGAAAAATTTATGAGTTGGGCTAAGTTCTGCCGTTGCTGGGCAGCTACTGTCACTGGCCAATAGCCTGCGCAGCTGCGCCAGTACCAGCTTCCAGATTATGTTTTCTGTTAAGTGCTGTGACATACTAACATGTGATATACCATTGAAACAAGCTTGTGAACATGATTTAAATGTAGATATTAGTACAATAACATGATATAAGTATGTAATCGTTGATGCTACACGTATATGCCATGACCATATGTTTTAAAAAGGGAAACTCGTAATTTCAAAAGTGAACCTTGTCATGAACGTATCACATGAACATTCTGATATTATGAACATGATAGTATAGTTTATATTGACATGAAATGCGAGTCTAAAGTGTGTTCACACACTAGCATACGTGATTGCAAGATTTGGACGATTTTGAAATAAGAAACTTATGAACTTTGAAAAAAAAACTTGACCAAGGACTTTGTCTTGTGATTTCTGACCATATGAGAACTTTCATGTGGTTTAGATATGCATTCTAATACATGTGAGTCATGACTACAATGCACTTAACATGTGTTATGATATCTTGCTGACTTAATGTGATTTTCGATGTGAAAACTTCGAATGAGAAAACTAAATAACGTCGATTACCATGAAAATGATATTATGATCATGCGAGCATGTGTATTAAAGTTCATTGTACCTATAAGCATATTAAAATAGACCTCGTTTGGTCAAACCGTGAATTTCGCATATGCACGTTTTCATAAGAAATGAATTTCTGAAGCATGAACTACGTGCTTAAAGTATATGCGTGTAGTATACTCGAGCATGCATATTAAATATTGTTTAGCCTTGTTATGTGATAACATGACTTTAGTAACCGATTTTGAAGCATGAACGTGTATTGCTTAAAGTATGTGAATGGTCGGCTTAAAGACATATGATTTTGAATTGAATAGGGTGAGCATGCTAGGATTCAAATTTGAAAGTATATTCTTGAAGCATGATTAATTTGAAATGCTAAATATTCAAACCTATGTTGATGTATAGAAACTAGGTGTTCTAAAACTATTAAATCAAGGACAGAGTTAATTGTTTATAGACTCAGCCATAGTGATCGACTTACATGAATTACGTGATAAACTTATATGATAAGTAGATGCTTGTAAGTATAGACTTATATTGGTTTACACATGCTAATTGAAAGGCCGACTTATTAATATTAGGTCGTTTCAACACAAGTTAATTAAAGTTAGAACTTAATTGTAGCTGAGCAATCAGGCAAGTCTCCGAACTTCACTCTTTGGTTGTGCAAGTTCTTTAATTCTTATTGTGCAAGTTCCTATCTTTCTCATATTGTATTGAGCAGGTTACTATCTTATTGACAGTTAATTATTTAAAGCTTGAACTTTATTTCCAAGCATGCTATTAGGTGGTTTAATTACTTTATAATTATTCCACATCGATATTATTGTTATTCGCACTTGGTGCACTTGAGTTCGTACAGTCTTGGACTTGTACATTATTTAAAGTTTTGCAATTCTTGAACTGTGTCAGATAGAGTCTGAACCCTTGTTCGGTCAGACAATTGTATAAAATTTTATAAAAGCTATCCAAACCAATTGATGGTAAGGATTCTTCGACTGAAAGAACACCCCTTATATAAAGGGGAGTACCCCAAGTATCTAGTATAAAGATACAAATCGCAGAGTTGAATGTTATGCATATACATGGCATACGCGAGGCTGATCCCCTCAAGTACTTATTCTGTAGCCAGTAACCAAAGGGTCAATCAGCTATTGATTCCGTTGGAGTTTTATAGTTCAAAGTCTACTTGACTATCAGTTATTCTAAAAAAAATCATTATTCTTGCTTCCGATATTCATATTGCTGAATTCATTGTCAAATATTTTCTATTCATCATGATATATCCTTTATTGTTGTATTTAAACTTGCTGAGCAAACTTGTTGCTCATTCTTGCTATATCATGACTTATATTGCAGTTAAGCCCGAGACTTCAGGGAAGGACAAGGGTAAGGGGAAGATGTAGGATTAGTTTGCAAGGAGCAGACTTTATCTTTATGGTTAATTAAATTTCTGTTATGTAATATGAACCTTAATGACTATTCTAGGGTATGTTTGTATGTTTGTATGTAAGGTTATCGAATCTTGGGACTAGTAACACCTTTTAAATGAACGACATACATTTATTATATTTTCGCATTTAGTTATTGTATGTTGTTTAGAGGTGGATGTTTATGTTAGATCGTGACGACCGGACCGGGGTCAGAGGACCCGGATTCGGGGGTGTCACAACTTCCCGGTCTACCCCTAGAACGTGAAGTTGAATTCTTTATTAACCTAGAGCCCAGTACAAAACCCATTTCTAAAATCTCATATCGAATGGCTCCTATTGAACTTTAGGAGTTAGAGGTCTAACTACAGGAGTTGCTAGACATCGATTTTATACGTCCTAGTACGTCTCCTTGGGGTGCACCTATTTTATTCATAAAGAAGAAAGACAGGAGTATGCGACTTTGTATTGACTATCGGGAGTTAAACCATGTCACCATCAAGAATAGGTATCCGCTACCTCGTATTGATGACCTGTTCGACAAGTTAGAAGGAACACAATTCTTTTCAAAGATCGATCTTCGTTCTGGATATAAACAGCTGAAGATTAAAACAGAGGATATTCCGAAGACTGCCTTCAGAACTCGGTACGGGCATTATGAGTTCTTAGTCATATTTTTTGGATTGACTAATGCTCCTGCTGCTTTTATGGATATGATGAACTGTGTATTTAAGGAATATTTGGATCAGTTCGTTGTTGTTTTTATTGATGACATCCTCATCTATTTTAAAAGCCATGAAGATCATGAGCACCACTTGAAGTTGGTACTTCAAAAGCTTCGTGAGAACAAGCTATGTGCCAAGCTAAGAAATGCGAGTTCTGGCTTGAGGAAGTAGCATTCCTTGGGCACGTGGTATCGAAACGTGTAGTATCTGTTGACCCGACGAAGATTGAAGCAATTCAAAGTTGGGAGCAACTAAAGTCGATGACCGAAGTACGAAGCTTTCTGGGCTTAGCTGGTTATTATCGGAGGTTCGTAGAGGGATTTTCTCTCCATTAACTCAGTTGACTCGGAAAGATACAAAATTCGTTTGGAGAAAAGAATGCGAGAAGAACTTCCAAGAGCTCAAGAGGAGACTTATTTCGACACCTGTTCTGACGATACCATCTAGTTCGGATGGATTTGTCATTTACAGCGACGCTTCGGGCAAAGGGTTAGGATGTGTTCTCATGCAACATGAGAAAGTCATAGCCTACGCCTCGCGACAACTCAAAGAATATGATAGGAATTATCCTACTCATGATCTAGAAGTTGGCAGCTGTCGTTTTCACATTAAAGATCTGGAGACACTACCTGTATGGAGAGAAAGTGGAGATATATACGGATCATAAGAGCCTCAAATATTTCTTCACTCAAAAGGAACTCAACATGCGGCAACGACGTTGGCTTGAGCTGTTGAAAGATTACGATCATACCATCCAATACCATCCTGAAAAAGCGAACGTGGTAGCTGACGCGTTGAGTAGAAGATCATACGCGGGAATGAATGCGATGCTATCAAAGCCTATTTGGTGTGATTTACAAAGGATGAAGATAGAGTTCAAGACTCTGGGGACCCATACGATGATGTCAAGTATACGCGTATAACCAGCTTTAATTGATAAAGTTAAAACTGCTCAGGCTACAGACCCGGAGCTGATGAATATGAGGAAGAAGATGCAAGAAGGTGCTATTCCAGAAGCAAGAATTGATGAAGAAGGAATATTTCGAGTCAACTCCAGACTTTGTGTTCCTAACGATTCTGACTTGAAGTATAGAATCATGATGAAGGCACACAACACACCGTTTGCAATCCATTCTTGGGAGTACTAAAATGTATCGTGTTCTTCGACATATATTTTGGTGGAGCAATATGAAGAGAGAGATCGCGGAGTTTATCTCGAGGTGTTTAACGTGTCAACGTGTAAAGGCGGAACATCAAGTGCCGAAAGGGTCTATTGCAACCACTGGAGATTTCGAAATGGAAGTGGGAACACATTACCATGGATTTCGTTACGGGTCTTCCCAAGATTTCTCAAGGTATAGATGCGATTTGGGTTATTGTCGATAGATTAACCAAGTCTGCTCATTTCTTACCGATACGGGAGACTTATTCCCTTGAACGTCTTGCTCGTATGTACGTGAATGAGATTGTGAGATTGCATGGCATGCCAGTATCCATAGTTTCGGATCGTGACCCAAGATTCACTTCACGATTTTGGATCAGTTTGCAGAAAGCTATGGGCACGAAGTTACGATTCAGTTCGGCATATCATCCTCAAACAGACGAACAATCAGAAAGGACTATTCAAACTCTGGAAGATCTATTGAGACTCTGTGTTCTAGACTTTAAAGGGAGTTGGGATAAGTACTTACCATTGGTGAAATTCTCCTACAACAACAGTTATCAGGCAAGTATAGGCGTGGCTCCATTCGAAGCGTTGTATGGACGAAAGTGTTGTTCTCCAGTTTGCTGGGATGAGGTGGGTGAAGCAACATTGTTGGGACCGGAGTTAGTACGTATGACTACGAAAAAGATCCAAATGATCCGGCAACGGATACAAACAGCACAAGATCGACAAAAGAGTTATGCGGATCTTCATCGAAAGAACGTGAAATTTAATGTTGGGGACCATGTGTTATTACGTGTTGCTCCGTGGAAGGGAGTTACGAGGTTTAGCAAGAGAGGAAAGCTCAACCTACGATTCATTAGTCTATTTGAGACCCTTGACCGAGTAAAAAATGTGGCATATGGACTCGCTTTACCTCCAAGCATGTCTCGTGTTCATAATATTTTTCACATATCCATGTTACGTAAATATGTGAAAGATCCAAACCACATTATTGAGTTAGAACCGGACGAGATAGTTGAAGATTTAACGTATGAGGAGGTACCTGTTAAGATTTTGGATAGAAATAAGAATGTCCTATGCTTGAAAATTATACCTCAAGTTAAAGTTTTGTGGAGAAACCATACTATTGAGGAAATGAACTGGGAGTTAGAATCGGAAATAAAAGCAAGGTATCCTCACCTCTTCGACACCCTAGGTACGTACGTCAATTTCGAGGACGAAATTTCATAAGGAGGGGAGGATGTAAGTCCCCGAATTTTATAAATAAAGATTTAATTTTCTTTATATATTATTTTGAAATAGTAAGGGGTTGATTTAATTAATGTAGTAAGTTGTGGGTAAAATGCGCAAATATTTCAAAATAAGCAAGTGGTTATAAAATATTCATTGTTGTCGGGGAATATTCGTTTGGTCGTGGAATATTCTTGTTGTCGGGGAATATTCGTACGATGGCGCAGCCATTTGTGGGCCCCACAACGGAAGAATTGTCGGATATAGAAAGCGACAGAAATAACCTTTTTATAAATAACGGTAAAACTGTTACCGTTAAACTGTTGAAATACCCGGTGATAAAAATACAGTAATACGCGTTGTTGCACAGTAGCACACGGTATTGCATAGTATTTCGAATTATTGATTCTTACGTAAGAAGGACACTTACTTAATTATTGTTACAGTAATTACTGTTCAATATTTTATATAATTGATTCAATAATTGTTACGTTGATATTTTATATGATTGATTTAATAATTGCTACCGTTGATATTTTGTATTATTGATTCAATGATTGTCACTACACAGCATTTCACAATATTAAATTAATAATTCATATTATTTGAATAATATTATTAGATAGCATTATTGACAATGTCTAAGGAAATTCTGTCTAGGAGGAGTTATTTAATTGCGCGCCAGTAAGGAGAAATCCTTATCGGAAGGCCCCCTCTTTCCTGATAACGACCTGGTTGTCAGTATTGTAGTTCTGTAATATTATTTGTGAATAATTAATTATTGATTTATATGATAAGAAAATATTTATTTTGTGGATATAAAAGAAGGAATTAGTGCTGAGGTGTTTTTATCAGTATTTTGGTATAGAAAATCATCTGTTTGTGGATTTCGGCCATTTTACGTTGGGAATTTGAAAAAAATTTCCTTCTACAAAATTGTAAAGAATTAAATTTCTATAAAAAAATATAGAATTTGTATTTTTAAGATAAAAGAGCTATTTATTAGGAATTATTGAAGTTTCAGAAAATAAATATTTTTATTAAAAATATGGGTGGGCCCCACTTTTGTTTTTTTGTGGTGTATAAGGCTGAAAATTCAATTTCAATAAGTGTGGGCGTAGGTTTTTCAAAGTTTGGTATGCTGGAGGCTGCAATTGTCAATTATGGCATGCTGGGTCTTTCCTATAAATAGGGTGCTTAGTTAGAAATGAAAATCACACCAGAATTAGAAAATTTTCTCTCTATAATATCAAGCGTATTTCTTGTGAGTATTTAGATACTTTGAGTGTTGATAACAGTGCAAGTTTTTGTCCACATAATATCTGATATTCCGGTCAAAACTACACTCCTGTTAAGGTAAGGGATGTTATTTTCTTTCGAAAATGATGTTATTCTTTTTAATATCATTATACCAAAATATTGTCATGGATTTAATTATGAAATTCGTACTTTTTTCGTCGGGGTTACTATTCACGTATACGGCACTATTCACAGAAAAATTAAATTTTCTTCTATATGTCCAAGTTGCTTGTTAAGGTCCTATCTTTGATTGGATCCAAGTTTTGAGCTCTATTCTTGAATTTTGATCCACAAAGTATTATTATGGAGTATTTTTAAACTTGGATAAAATAAAATGCGAATCCTTAATCTTTGTCTTTTATCTCCCTGAATTCATTATTTATATTATTTTTCATCATCCTCAGTACTAAATGGTGATATAACTGAATATCTTTGGCCTGTAGAGCAAAGATGAATGATTACCTGATGAATATCTTTGGCCTGTAGTGCAAAGATGAACAGGTATTGAGATGAACATGACCACTGGTGATACAAATGAATATCTTTGGCCTGTAGTGCAAAGATGAATATTTGATTCGAGATGTATATTGGTTGATGTTACAGGAATAAAATATTGATGATGGACTTTTAAATCATAGAAGATAGTAGACTTCATTCTCTACTTAACTCTTCTAATGAATTTTTATTTCCGCTGCGAATATTGATCTAAAACTTGTTGCTCATAATATTTTATCTGAATTGTTGAAGACTAACGATAATTTATTTTTCATTATCTTAGTCATAATATTCTTTACTGGGATAGTTGAGCTCACCCTTTTCATTTATTGTCCTCCTCAGGTAATGAGAATGTTGCAAGAACTAGTCGGGGGACAGAGTGATGGTCCGAGTTAGAGCAGTAGTAGTCCTCACTATTTCTGATAAATAGTGTGATAATAATTGTAATGAGGACTTAGTTTAAATGTTAATATTTTCTACATATTTGTATTAACACTCACAGTTGTGTGGTCGTATTTTGCACGGTCGTGTGATATAAAAGATTGTATTTAGATTCTGTACCATGTATTTGACGACTCAGAATGGGTTTGGTTGGCTGGACCTATTCTGTATCACTTTTTCTAGACATAACTTTATAGACATTGTCAATAATATAGAAATTATTGAATCAATCATATAAAATATTGAACAGTAATTACTGTAACAATTATTGAATGAGTAACTTCTTACGTAAGAACCAATAATTCAAAATACATTACAATACCGTGTGTTACTGTACAACAACGTGTATTACTGTATTTTTATCACCGGGTATTTTAACTGTTTAACGGTAACAGTTTTACCGTTATTTTTATAAAAAAATACTTCTGTCGCTTTCGATATCCGACATTCATTCCGTTGTGGGATCCACCAATGACTGCGCCGTCGTACAAATAATTCTCCAACAAAAAAAATATTCCTCGACCAAACGAATATTCTCCGACACAACGAATATTTTATAACCACTTGCTTACTTTGTAAAATTTGCACATTCCACCCATAACTTACCTCATTTATCAAATCAACACCTTACTATTTCAAAATAATATATAAAAAAAATTATATCTTTATTCATAAAAGTTGGTGCGCGGGGTGGGAGTATATACATAATCAATAATATTTTTTTTTTGGAAGGGGGCAGGGCGGGCGGACGGGTAGGGGTGTATACATAATCAATAAAGACATGTAGAAAATATAAACATTCAAACTAAGTCCTCATAACATTTATTATCATACTATTTTAAAAAAAAATAGTGAGGACTTCTACAGCTCTAATTCGGAGCATCACTCCATTTTCCGACTAGTCCCTGCGATATTCTCATTTCTTGAAGAGAACAATGAAAAAAAAGGGTGAGCACAACTAGCACAGTAAAGAATATTATGACAAAGATAATGAAAAATAAATTATTGTTAGCCTTTAATAAATCAGATAAAATATTATGGACAGCAAGTTTTAGATCAATATTCACAGCGAAAATAACAATTCATGTGAAGAGTTAAGTATAGAATGATGTCTACTATCTTCTTTGATTTAAAAGTCCATCAATATTTTATCCCTATAACATCAATCAATATACATATCGAATCAAATATTCATCTTTGCACTACGGGCCAAAGATATTCATTTGTATCATCAGTTGGTCATGTTCTTCTTAACACCTGTCCATATTTGCACTACGAGCCAAATATATTCATCAGGTATTCATTCATTTTTGCACTATAGGCCAAAGATATTCATCACGTAATTATTCATCTTTGCACTACAGGCCAAAGATATTCAGTTATATCACCATTTAGGGCTGAGGATGATGAAAAATAATACGAATAATGAATCCAGTGAGATAAATATAAATATTAGAGAAATTTATCCAGAGTTTAAGAATGAAGATCAAAACTTGGATCCAATCAAAGTTGATTTGGAAAGGAATTTTTTTTTACCATGAATAGTAACTCGTGAACGAAAAGATAAAAATTTCATAAGAAAGTTCAGACCAATATTCTTGTGAAATGATATTAGATGAAGCGCAAAACTCAAGTAATTTCTGATCATTTCAGGAATTATAGAAGCAATACTTACGGTAGTAAGTTTAGAGTTAGGAATCTGAAATGAAACAATATACGAATTGCAAATGGATTTTCACCCGTCAGGCGGTAGTCCGCGTAGACAGGTTATTCCCACATAATAATAAAGAATGGAATAACAACATAATTTCACCATGCATGCGGTAGTCCGCGTAGACAAGTTATTCCAACAGAATAATAAAGAATGGAATAACAACCCTTACGAGTATTGAAAGAAAATAACTCTCTTTATGAATACGAAAGAAATAGTACCCATTACCTTAAAAATTTGGAGACTGCACTAACGTAATAGCATAATACTCTTCTTCTTTCTCTCTTATTCTCTCTATACTTTCTCTCTCTATAGCTTTAGTGAATTGGTGAGAAATAATGAAGAAATGAGCTTCTATTTATAGGCTCGGCAGAGTAAGGGTAAAATAATCTTTTCGTCATAATTTATGACATCATCGCTTACATCATCGATCTATGACATCATTGCTTATCTCATTGCTCCGATGACATCATTGCTTACCTCATCGCTCCGATGACATCATTGTTTGCATCATAAGAATTCAAATTCAATTTACATTCTTCCATCTCATTTAACTTTTATACCAGTGAAATTACTATAATAATGTTACCTTTATAATCATACTATTATATAATCACATCATACTACAATAATGTAATATTATAATATTATATTTGAATAAATTATTTTATCGGATAAGATAAAATACCAACTTTCAACAAATGTCACATTTTAAAAATTCCTCCATTTAAATCCACATTGAATAAATATTTCCTTATCATATATATCAAAAATTAATTATTCACAAATAATATTACAAAACTACAATATTGACAAATAGGTCGTCCCCAGTAAAGAGGTGGCCTTTCGATAAGTATTTTTTCTTACTGGCGCACAATTAATCAACCCATTTTCTAGACAGAACTTCCTTAAACATTGCCAATAATGCTATCTAATAATATTATTCAAATAATATGAATTATTGATTTGATAATTTGAAATAATGTGCAATGATAATTATTGAATCAATAATATAAAATAACAAAGTAGCACTTATTGATATAAAATATCAACGTATTAAATATTGAACCAATAAAATATTATGCAATTATTGAATCAATAATATAAAATATTAAACAGTAATTACTGTAACAATAATTGAGTAAGTGTCTTCCTACGTAAGAATCAATAATTCGAAATACTGTGCAATACCATGTGCTACTGTGCAACACCACATATTACTGTATTTTAACCACCGAGTATTTCAACAGTACTAACGGTAACAGTTTTGTCGTTATTTTTATAAAAAGGTTACTTTTGTCGCTTTTTATATCCGACATTCATTCCGTTGTGGGGTCCACCAATGACTGCGCCGTCATAAGAATATTCTCCGGCAAAAAGAATATTCCTCGACCAAATGAATATTTCCCCACACAACGAATATTTTATAACCACTTGCTTACTTTGTAAACTTTGCACATTTCACCCATAACTTATCACATTTATCAAATCAACACCTTACTATTTTAAAATAATATATAAAGAAAATTAAATTTTATTCATAAAATTTGGGGTCTTACAACCTCCCTCCTTATGAAATTTCGTCCTCGAAATTGACGTACGTACCTAGTATGTCGAAAAGGTGAGGATACCTCGTTTTTATTTTTGATTTTAACTCCAGGTCATTTCTTCGATTCCAACTGTGACTCTCATGGTGCTTCAACCATACCACCTCACAATGGTACCTATCAGTTTGCCAACGCACAAAACGGCGTGCCCTACGGAGAGTCTTGCTTCGGTGCATCCTACACAAGAAGTCATCCAGCGAGAGGCTTGGGACTCTTCACACCTTATGGCTCTTGATGCTCCGCCTTGACACGTTGACACGTTTAACACCTCGAGATAAACTCTGCGATCTCTTTCTTTATATTGCTCCACCAAAATATATGTCAAAGATCACGATACATTTTAGTACTATTGTGAACGGTGTGTTGTGTGCTTCCATCATGATTTTATACTTCAAACCAGCATAGTTAGGAACACAAAGTCTGGAGTTGACTCGAAGTATTCCTTCTTCATCAATTTTTGCTTCTGGAATAGCACCTTCTTGCACTTTTTTCTTTATCTTCATCAACTTCGGGTCTGTAGCTTGAGCAGCTTTAACTTTATCAATCAAAGCTGGTTCTACGCGTATACTTGACATTATCACATGGGTCCCTGGAGTCTTTAACTCTATCTCTATCATTTGTAAGTCATACAAAATGGACCTTTGTGTTGACAGCATCGCACTCGTTCCCACGTATGATCTTCTACTCAACGCGTCAACTACCACGTTCGCTTTTCCAGGATAATAGGATGGTATGGTCGTAATTTTTAAACCGCTCAAGCTAACGTCGTTGTCGCATATTGAGTTCGTTCTGGGTAAAAAATATTTGAAGCTTTTGGAGTATATTAGGATGTCATCAATAATGACAACCACGAAATGATTCAAATATTTTTTAAATATTCGGTTCATCATGTCCATGAATGCATCATGAACATTGGTCAATCCGAAAGATATAACTAGAAATTCGTAATGCGAGTATCGAGTTCTAAAGGTAGTCTTTGGAATGTCATCAGTTCTAATCTCTAACTGATGATATCCAGAACGGAGATCGATCTTTGAGAAAAATTGCGCACCTTACAACTAGTTGAACAGGTCATCAATGCGAGGTGGCGGATACCTATCCTTGATGGTGACATAGTTCAACTTCCGATAATCAATACATAGTCGCATACTACCGTTTTTATTCTTTACGAATAAAACAGGAGCACCCCAAGGAGATGTACTAGGACGAATGAAACCAATGTCTAATAACTTCTGTAGTTGGACCTTTAACTCCTGAAGTTCAATAGGAGTAATTCGGTATAGGGTTTTAAAAATAAATTTTGTACCGGGCTCAAGGTCAATAAAAAATTCAATTTCACGTTCTGGGGTAGACCAGGAAGTTCTTCGGGAAATACATAAGGAAACTCATTAACAACAAAAATATCATTCAAATCTGATGTATTATGATTTAAATCAGTGACATGGCTAAGAAAGCTTGACATCTGTTTTTTAATAAACGAATAGCTTTATGACTTGAAATGACATTGATTGATTTTAGTGGTCTGGTTGTTTGAATGAAAGCTAACAACCTTACGAAACAATCAACTTTGGCATGATAAGTGGTTAACCAGTCGATTCAAAAAAATCACATCAAATGCAAGTATTTTCAAAGATATAAAATTTACAGGTAGGGTGAGAGTGCCAATTTGAATCAAACAAGATTTGTAAACTGTGAATGTAACGAAGGTTTCTCCTAACGGAGTTTCAACAGATAAGTCAAAGTCTAATTTCTCAGAAGTCAAGTTCAAACGTTGAGCACAAGCAGGTGAAATAAAAGAATGGGTAGCACCGGTATCTAATAAGGTATAGACATCACAAGAGTTTATGATTAACTTACCCGTGATCACCTCGTTCGGGTTCCTCGCGTTTTGGACAGTCACGATAAACGCCCTTTCAGGAACCACCGACTTTGGCTTGTCTGGGACAGTCTTTGGTGTCACTATCCCAGCTGGTCTTGACTTTGCTATAAAATTTATTCCACCCTCAACTGCTTCGTCGCATTCCTGATCCATGATTTGAATCATTACTCTTCGATCCATATCGAATTGGGGTTGACCGCTATGCACAGGGTAATTCCAAACTCGATGTTGGATTCTCCCAATTGCTGTCCAAAAAGTAAAATCCATGTCGTCTATTTTGGCCTTCTTGGATCGGACGTCTCTTTCTAAAATATCAACGCGTTGTGCGGCTTTTACCCATGCATCTTAAATTCTCACTCGTTCAGTTGCCTCTTCTTTCAGCTGATCGTTGACATTTGCATTTTCAGATTCCAGCTCTAATATCATATGTTTTGCCAGAGAGAGCTTCTGTTCAAGTCTCGCATATCGAGTAGCAAAATCTTGAATTTCTGTATCCCTTTCTTGAATTGTTGTATCCCTTTGTTTCACGGCCACCTGCCGTTCTTCACCCTGTTCTTCTAACTCATGAATACGATTTTGCAGTTCTACATTTCGATCATAAAATTCTCCTAATAAATCTTCCTCAGGTTCATCTTCTTCCTCACTCTCAGCTGCAACCTCTGCGATTAGCTCGGGTGCAACTATTAATTCTTCACTCACCACATGGATATCTCTAATTTCTTCTTCGCTTGACATCCTCAATTACTGCCATAAAACAAGGGTTAATCAAATAAATTAACACATCACATATTAACCCTATGTTCCGACCGACCAAAATAAATACCAAATAAACTTAGGTAGGACACACACTAGAGAAGAATTTACTCGTCTCTCCCCTCCTAGTTCTATTCCCAGATCTCCGCCAGAGATCATATCCCTAAGCTCTGATACCAACTAGTGACGCCCCCAAAATAGGTTCAATACCAACCCATTTTGAGTCGCCAAATATGTGGTATAGAATTCAAATACAATCTTTTATAACATAAGGTCGGGCAAAATATGACAACGCAACTGTGAGTGTCAATACAGACATGTAGAAAATATAAACATTTAAACTAAGTCCTCATTACATTTATTATCACACTATTTTAAAAAAAATAGTGAGGACTTCTACAGCTCTAACTCGGACCATCACTCCATTCTCCGACTAGTACCCGCAATATTCTCATTTCCTGAAGAGAACAATGGAAGAAAAAGGTGAGCTCAACTAGCCCAGTAAAGAATATTATGACCAAGATAATGAAAAATAAATTATCGTTAGCCTTCAATAAATCAGATAAAAGATTATGGACAACAAGTTTTAGATTAATATTCGCAGCGAAAATAACAATTTATTAGAAGAGTTAAGTAGAGAATCATGTCTAGTATCTTCTTTGATTTAAAAGTCCATCATCAATATTTTATCCCTGTAACATCAATCAATATACATCTCGAATCAAATATTCATCTTTGCACTACGGGCCAAAGATATTCATTTGTATCATCAGTTGGTCATGCTCATCTCAACACCTGTCCATCTTTGTACTACGGGCCAAAGATAGTCATCAGGTAATTATTCATCTTTGCACTACAAGTCAAAGATATTCATCACGTAATTATTCATCTTTGCACTACAGGCTAAAGATATTCAGTTATATCACCATTTAGGGCTGAGGATGATGAAAAATAATACGAATAATGAATCCAGTGAGTTAAAGAATAAATATTAGAGAATTTATCCAGAGTTCAAGAATAAAGATCAAAACCTGGATCCAATCAAAAATGATTTGGAAATAAAATTTTTTTTACCGTGAATAGTAACTCGTGAACGAAAAGATAAAAATTTCATAAGAAAGTTCAGACCAATATTCCAGTGAAATGATATTAGATGAAGCGCAAAACTTAAGAAATTTCTGATCATTTTAGGATTTATAGAAGCAATACTTACCGTAGTAAGTTTAGAGTTAGGAATCTGAAATGAAACAATATACGAACTGCAATTGAATTTTCACCCGTCAGGCGGTAGTCCGCTCAGACAGATTATTTCTATAATTTAATAACAACTGAATACGAAGGGTTATTCACCAGACATGCGGTAGTCCGCGTAGACAGGTTTTTCTCACAGAATAATAAAAAATAGAATAACAACAGAATTTCACCATGCATGCGGTAGTCCGCGTAGACAGGTTATTCTAACAGAATAATAAGGAATGTAATAACAACTCTTACGAGTATTGAAAGAAAATAACTCTCTTCATTAATACGAAAGAAATAATACCCCTTACCTTAAAAATTTGGAGACTGCACTAGCGTAATAGCAGAATACTCTTCTTCTTTCTCTCTTATTCTCTTTATACTTTTTCTCTGTATAGCTTTAGTGAATTGGTGAGAAATAATGAAGAAATGAGCTTCTATTTATTGGCTCGGCAGAGTAAGGGTAAAATAGTCTTTTCGCCATAATTTATGTCATCATCGATCTATTACATCATTGTTTACCTCATCGCTCCGATGACATCATTGCTTACCTCATCGCTCCGATGACATCATTGTTTGCATCATAAGAGTTCAAATTTAATTTGCACTATTCCACCTCGTTTAACTTTTATACCATGAATTTACTATAATAATGTTACCATTCTAATCATACTATTATATAATCACATCATACTACTATAACGTAATATTATAATAATATATTTGAATGAATTATTTTATCGGACAAGATAAAATACCAACTTTCAACAAATTTCACATGTTAAAAATTTCTCCGTTTAAATTCACATTGAATAAATATTTCCTTATCATATATATCAAAAATTAATTATTCACAAATAATATTACAGAACTACAATATTGACAACCAGGTCGTTCCCAAGAAAGAGGAGGTCTTCCGATAATGATTTCTTCTTACTAGTGCGCAATTAATCAACCTTTTTCCTAGACAGAACTTCCTTAAACATTGTCAATAATGCTATCTAATAATATTATTCAAATAATATGAATGATTGATTTGATAATTTAAAATAATGTGCAATGATAATTATTGAATCAATAATATAAAATAACAAAGTAGCACTTATTGATATAAAATATCAACGTAGCAAATATTGAACCAATAAAATATTATGTAATTATTGAATCAATAATATAAAATATTGAACAGTAATTACTGTAACAATAATTGAGTAAGTGCATTCATACGTAAGAATCAATAATTCAAAATACTGTGCAATACCGTGTGATACTGTACAACATCACGTATTATTGTATTTTAACCACCGGGTATTTCAACAGTACTAACGGTAACAGTTTTGCCGTTATTTTTATAAAAATGTTACTTCTGTCGCTTTCTATATCCGACATTCATTCCGTTGTGGGGTCCACCAATGACTGCGCCGTCGTACGAATATTCTCCGACAAAAAGAATATTCCTCGACCAAACGAATATTCCACGACACAACGAATATTTTATAACCACTTGCTTACTTTGTAAACTTTGCACATTTCACCCATAACTTATCACATTTATCAAATCAACATCTTATTATTTCAAAATAATATATAAAGAAAATTAAATCTTATTCATAAAATTTGGGGTCTTACAAAATAATTCCTCATCTTAAGTTATTTTATAATCCCATAACTAATAGTCTCAAGCTCAAATTTAAAAACAAACAAAACACTTGGGATTATTAGTTATATTCCAAGTATAATTCTTACAAACAAACATAGCCCCAATGTTTTAGCTCGTAAAAGACAAATAATAATAATAACTGATTTGTTATTTTAAATTAAAATTTATTCTTGTCATTATTTAAATTATATATTTGATGAAATAAACACAATTTTAAATATAATATAATAATATTACAATTATTTCACAACTATTATGTAAAAACCAAATAAAAACCTCGTAATAAATTATTACTTATAACTGTTACATTAAGTAGAGTATTGCATTACATCAAAATTTTATTCCACAAACTAAACCCCTACCTAAAAAATATATATCATCTTAAGAGTATGGGAGCGCGCGGAAACTAGTATCAACTTAAGAGAAACTTACATTTTTCTTAAATAATGCGGGGTTAAATTATGAGTTTTTGCTAGTAGATTGATTAAAATATGTAACTTTATAAAATAAAGAATAGAGTCATTTATCTAGTGCTTTCCCAATAGTTCTTCTGTCCGCTCCTCCTCCCCCGCCACCGGCTGCAACAACAAACCATCCATAGTTTCCCAATTGAATTGAATTTTTTCTTTTTTCCCCAAATTAAACTCGCATCAATTCTACAAACAATTGCAAAATATTCATCAATTCCATCCCTAATTTCATAATAAGCCAATATTGTTCTCATTATTTCTCCCTCATCTCTTCTTCTGCTATCCTTCATAACCAAAATTATTTATGCCCATAGCCAAATTTTGAAAATAGCACGAAGATCAGACTTCGAATGGAAACAGAGATTGTGTGGAAGAAACTAGAGAGAGATGATTTTACAAATTAGGGGCAATTTTGGGTAGCTCAATATTTTGTATATATTGGGTTTGGGGGGACAAAACAAAAAATAAAAATTGACGTTGCGTTTTTCTTAACTCAACGATAAAGCAACTACTCATAAGACTTGCAAGACTGAACATGCACTATAAGGATTGGTTTTTTTCCTCTAATAAACACTTTGGATGACCACCTCTTATTTATTCACTCAAACACCATTCAGATCTAATAAGAGGTTATCAAATAGCCCTTTAATTATAAATTATAAATTATTTATATTTAAATAGTGTGATAAGTTGTCCGTACTTTTTATAATATAACAATTCAAAATACGAGATATCGAGAGAAATATTGTAGTAATTAATTTCTTTTTACTTGAGCTATTTGTTTTTAGTATTTTCTAATTCTTTTAATTTTGATACATGATATATATTAACTTCATTATTAAATATATTTTAATTATTATGGTGAAAAGTTAAATTAAGTCAACTTTATTTGTGAGCCCGATGGGCTAATTTTAGCTGCATTTCCTCCCATAACAAAGACCATAATAGAAAAATGGAGGTCTGAGCCGATTCTCGAAAGTTCGGGTCGGGTCATCCGATTGGGTTGTCAGAAGTGAGAACACGAATACTGGTGGTATTATCCCACAATAGAGAGAGGGAGGTCCGAATGTGGGGACACAAAACCAGCCGGTATTATCCTACAATGGCTAAAGAGACAAAGATCTGCGGGTCGTGTGTGTGATCGATTCTGACGAGGACGTTATAAATTTAAGTGGGGGAGTTTGTAACACCCTATGATCTTTTGGATGAGCTTGTGGTAGACTAAGATGACCCAATAAAATACTATTGAGTTAATGGTTTGAGACCTTATTTGGATAAATTTGATTCAATTCAAACTTGGAATTTGACCTGAGATTTGTTACAGACTCAGGATTTGACCCTGGCTTATTTCAATGTAATACTTTTGTTGATTAATAAATTTGAACATTTGATATTGTATAATAAAAAAGAAAAAATTATCAATTGGTTACTTTGGAGATGAATAAAGAGGGAATTACTATTTTTGCAAGATTTTTTTTTTTAATATTTTCACAAAATTTCACTTATATAAAGTGCAACCCATATTATTCATACAAGGATAGCCTTGGGTAAATATCAATTTATCATATAAAAATATAATGGCTAAATTTTACTTAACCACATGGGTTTATACGTTTTCTCACACTACCACTTGTGTTTCAAAAGTCAACACTTAAAACACTTGTTATACTGAGGCTAAGTGAAATTGTCATTTTTTAAATCCAATTTAACGGTTCGTGCCTGCCATTTGCTAAAAGTGTGAAAGTGTAAGGAATCAGTAAGAATATTCAAGTGAAAAATAGTGAAGTAATGAGTGACAGTGTAATTCAGTAGAGAAAGAGCATAGAAATGAAGATAGTAAGGAAGGAGGGAGAGAGATTTCAGAAGAAGTAGGGAGCAAGAAAGCAATCAATATATTCCATAAGCTCAAATGAGCACAAGTTACACACATATAGCACTCTCAGCTCAACATCTACATGTCCCCGACAGCTCAGCTAATTCAGCAACAAACTGGTAACAAACTGCTGACATACTAATACCCAAAATGACCCTGACTAAGAGAATGGAAAGACAAAACTAACCCCAACCTATTATTACTATCAACTGAAATAACTACTAACTCTTAATAAAAACCTTACAATCCCTTCCCCTTAAAAGGACCTTGTCCTCAAGGTTGAGAATGAGGGAATTGCTGGTGGAGCTGCTCCCAGTTTCCCCATGTGGCCTCTTGTTTGGTTCTTGATCATCCTCATTAACTATAATCTGGAGCATTTTAAGTTCCATATCCCATGTTGAAGAAGATAAACCTTTGATATAATCACTGAAAGCTGAAAAGGTTTTCATCTCTACTGAGGAATGAAGAAGTTGCAAGAACTAGGATGATGGAAAAGCATGATTTCTCCCACTTTTGTTCAGTTTATCAGTTTGTGAGCCCTTGTCTTCATCTCCAGACTCGATGGTTTTAAATACTATTTCTCTAGAGAGAGATGGAATTGTAGGCAAGAAGAAGGGTACCTTTTCTGGTTTCCTTGCAATCGGTTTGTTCCGCTCCTTTATAATGTCCAAATTGACCAAGCTTTGCCACTGGCTCTTGGGTAATAGAGAAAGGGTGACTAAGTTCGGAATTTTTTGAACTAAAAGTGCAGTCGAAGATATATCCTGAGACTTCAAGCTGTTCCTAGAAGGCTTATCAGAATTCATATCTTCAGAACCTTCAGTTACAGACACAGATGGCAGTTTAATGTTCACAATTTCCTTTCCACTTCCATAGGAATGAATGCTAGAATCTCTAGAAAACATTACCTGACTAATCCACAGGTAAACACCATTCTGATCATCATGAGTGGTAGCTAAAATATCCATATTGGGTGACAAAGACAATGCAGTAATAGAAACATCAACTTGTATAGCATCTATTTGTCTTGCCAATATGACATCCCAAATTCTGAAAGTTCCATCCATGCTGGATGACAAAAGCCATTTCCCATCCTCACTGAAACACATGTCCGTTATACGGTCTGCATGACCTTCAAATTTACGAAATGCCACAAGAGTAATGTCAAAGGAGATCAACCATAGTACATGAAAAATGAATCCCGCTGCACCTGTTATCACCACTTGACTTTGTTTTAGACATATTCTTTCCATAACCTCTATTTTTACCTTAAGCTGTGAGTCTATATAGTCAAAAATTTGACTATCCTTCTCAGCTAGTTCAACAAATGGCTTCAACTCTATTAGAACCTCAGCAGGAACCATAGGGGCATTTACGGCAATAGCAGTAAGCTCCCCTTTTAAAGCTCCGACAACAGCTTTAGCTATTTCAATGGCCACTCCTTCCTGAGCTTCCATGGTACTGGCACTAAGATGGGGAGTTACAGTAACATTTTCATGCTGTACCAGCTTGCTATCCTTTACCGGTGGCTCCACCGTAAAAATATCAAGAGCAGCCTGGGCCACAATGCCAGTATCTAGTGCTTTCACCAATGCATCCTCATCAATTTCTCCCCCACGAGCAACATTGACAATTCGTACTCCTCTTTTCATTTTTGCAAAGTTTTCATCATTAAGAATTTTTGAGGTAGCATGAGTAAGTGGCATGTGAAGTGAGATGAAATCTGCAGTAGCAATGGCTTCATCAAAGGACACAAGCTCTACTCCTATGGCATGAGCACGGTCTGCTGGGGAATATGGATCATGTGCAATCACATGCATGCCCAACCCATTTGCACGTCTGACAACTTCTGTGCCAACTTTTCCAAAGCCCATAACAGCAAGTGTCTTGCCAACTAGAGAAATGCCAACATACTTGTTCCGCATCCACTTCCCAGCTTTAATAGAGGCATCAGTCTGAGCAACATTAAAAGCTAGCTTATAGAACTTGTACCTATCCTCCACATATTCAACTACTACCAATTTATCAGTAACATCAGCAGATTCAATATCAACAATTAGCTCATTTGGTTTATTAGTTAACCCACAAATAACACTCATTGGAATTTCAGTCCCACCTCCACTATCATTGTACTTTGGCGGATATTGATTAGTTATAACATACAAGTAACCTTCCTTCTCGGCATAGCCAGACTTTAGAACACTCCTAGGCATTTCATCAAACACTTTGCCTTTGACTTGCTCCTTCAGTTCTTCAATTTGATTATTGAGTGGAACTGGGTCTAAAATTTTCTCCTTAAAGCCTTCCTCATTTCCATCATCCTTGATAACTAGATTAAAGAGTAGATTCTGCAATTGAATTTGATTCACCTCTTCCTCTTCAAAATCCCAAACCATCTCACCTAGATCATCATTTTCATCATAATCTGGTCCCATGGACTTTGTTGCTATACATAGGCAGTCATCCTCTTGGTTAGCACCACAAATTAGAACTTTTCGTTGATGCTCTGGCTCTGGATTTGGGAAAGGTTGTTTCATGGCTTTAACGAATTGATCAAAACCATCTAGGGGATCTAGGTTAAAGGCAGTAATGTATCCCCTTCTCTCAGGATTTTTTTCAAACACATTACACACATCAATTATCTCTATTTTATTTGTCGATAGAGTCGCTGTGTTTTCCCCCAAGTCAAGAGAAGAGTAATCACATGATGGAAAGGAATTTACCTTATAATGAATTAATTGATAGGAAAGTTGATGAATTAGTGGGCTTGGACCTTCAATTTCCGTCTGGAAACCTTCATTATCTCCCACCTCAACAACCACAACCGCATCATCTAGATCATATTCTAAATCTATGATTTCTGTAGCTACACAAAAACAGTCCTCCTCATCCCTATACCCACAAATAAGCATTTTTCGTTGATGTTGTGGCTGTAGGTTTGTATGACTTTTTATGGCTGAAATTTGTTCTGCTTGGGTCGATTCCTTTTATTGCCTTTGTAATGCCAAAAGTGCTTCCAAGTTCTTTATCATCAACTCCATCTTTGAATCCAATCCAACAAGCTGAGCCTGCATCTGATGCATCGTGCCGTGAGCCTGAGTCTCCAGATTTGTCAATCGTTGGTTGTTGGTGGCCATGAGTACAGGAAAGACGGCTCTGATACCAATTTGTAAGGAATCAGTAAGAATATTCAAGTGAAAAATAGTGAAGTAATGAGTGACAGTGTAATTTAGTAGAGAAAGAGCATAGAAATGAAGATAGTAAGGAAGGAGGGAGAGAGATTTCAGAAGAAGTAGGGAGCAAGAAAGCAATCAATATATTCTATAAGCTCAAATGAGCACAAGTTACACACATATAGCACTCTCAGCTCAACATCTACATGTCCCCGACAGCTCAGCTAATTCAGCAACAAACTGGTAACAAACTGCTGACATACTAATACCCAAAATGACCCTGACTAAGAGAATGGAAAGACAAAACTAACCCCAACCTATTATTACTATCAACTGAAATAACTACTAACTCTTAATAAAAACCTTACAGAAAGATCACAAAAACTGTAAAATTTTGAATAAAATATCCAAAATATCCTTACCTAAACTCATTTGTCTCATCATCTGCATCCTAACGAGTGAGCATTATCTCCACAGTCACTAGCTTCTATTGAAAAACCTCCATATCCACCATCTTTTATATATATATATATATATATATATATTCAAAGCATACTTACATGAAAAAATAATTTTTTTTGAGTCTACTTTTTTATATGATTTTACTCATAATCCCATACACACAAAATTAACAGTTTCTATTCTTTATTGGGGTTTGGGATTGATAGTATGTGAAATATATGCCAAGTTACAGTTACAAATAAGACTTATTTTTAGTCAATTCTATTTGAAAACATATTTTAAAATAATAGTTTAATACTAAAAATTTATTCTTTCACGGTCAATAAAATAGAAAAACTCAACTCATGGGAAAAAAATGTTCCCTCTGTTCCAAAAAATAACGCCCCCACCTTAATGGGATAATAATACACGCATAAATGAATTATGTAACAACATTTACAACCGCTTTTTTAATCAATCCTCTATCTCTAATTTTAAAAAATACATCAATAAATCAGTATTCAACAGTTTATTTATTCTTATTTGACTTTCTATTTTAATATCTATATAAGATTTTACTCCCCTGTATGAGGGAGTCAAAAGACCATTCTCTATATGTATAAAATAACATTTCACACCCTCATTTAGGTAGACAACTCATCAATCATACACATTTTGACATTTTTTTACTACTTCATTTTCAAATTATAAAATTAATATTGACTTATTTTTTAAAACTTAATTTCAAAAGTATTCAAAATTAAAATTGATATAAATTTATTTAATTTATGTCAATATAATTATAAATATTATAAAAGTACTATTAATTAAAAAAATTATTATTTTCAAAAATTTAAATGAATCATATTAAATTTAAATTTAAAAATATCATAAATTAACTTTTTAAAAGTTAATATTGATCTTATGTACATTTGCAGTTACAATCCATTCAATACTCTCTCCATAAATTACTTAAAATTTAAAATAAAATAAAAATTATTTTATATTGAAATACAATTGATAAATTATACTCTCTTTTATAAATTATAAGATAATTAATTTGATGTTTTGACTGTTAGAATTTTCAAATTTTAACTTTTAACTTTTAAATTTCATTATTTAAATAATCAATATAAGGAACCTGTTGAGTATATAGTGAAAAAATTAAATTTCTATTTTGCAGAATGACTCAATAGCACTGTAGAATAAGAATAGAGATAAGAAAATTATTGTGAATGCTTTAATAATCATCAAGAAATTTCTAAGTACAATGTCTACTATTTTATGGTAAAAATATTAAAGAAAAAAATTTAATAACAAGAATAAATACAAATTTACGCGATATTTGGGCATCAAACCATTAAGTGTTTAGTTGGTTGGTAGTCGTTTGAGTTTGAAAATTTATTTTTAAAATATAGTATATTATATTTGAACCCTGACATTGTGTTTGTGAATTAAATAAATTATTTTTACACAAATTTCAAATACTTTTGTTGCGATTAAATTTTTTAAACCCACCAAATACATAAATGATGAATCATTTAATTGATAATGACTACAAAATAGTACTTGTTGTTTAGTGCCTACAATGAAAATATTAACTATTAAGTTAACTCTAATTAAATTACTACAATTTGACTTATTAAAATTATCTTACCTGTAATTTGATTACTATAATCCTCTGTTGTGACAAACAAGGCCTTTATTTTTTGTCATTTTATTTTATGTTTTTTTGCATATAAGAGATTCCTTGACCATATAATAATATCATATAGGTAGAATAAAAAAAACAACAAAATATGCAAAAATAAATGAAAGATGGGACGGCCGTAGAGATATTTTTCTCAATATGATGGATGGGTCCCAACTCCCAACCCTCAATCCTAGAGCCAAGCCCAAAGTCACCGTATATGTACATGTCGCCGTCCATTTTACGCTATCTCCAACGCAAAGCACAACCTTTTTCTCTCTCCTAAAAAAAACAAATCAAAATTCCTGAAAATTAATGCTAATTACAGCTTAGAATAGAACCAACCAATTACAAACCCTAATTAAATCCCCAATTTTATTTCCTTTTTTTTTTTTATGAGAAGAAAGGGATTCGTATTTACAGCGCCAAACAAGTTTCAGCCCCATCCTTTTGCCATTTGGAGGACTCCCTCTCTCTCTATCTGGCCAAAAAACTTTCCTTTTCTGCTACTAGCAGAACGTCAAATTCAATGCTCTTATTTCAGTACTTGTATTATTCAATTTAATCTTCTTGTCTCTTTCTCTCTCTCTCTCAATCTGGGTTTGTTGCATCTGGTATATTAGTTTGAATAATGAACACTCAAGTAAGGAATTTGACTCCCGACGAAGAGGACTGAATTGTAAAGATTTCAAATCTCCATATTTCTCATGTTTTTTCGTCTGTTTTTTTAAATCGAGAGGTGAAGCTATCTTCTAATCTTTAGTTTAATACTTTGTATGATTGTATATAATTTGCCTTAATTTCGTTTTCTGGAGTCGAATATTTGTTTCGAGATGCTTAATTTTGCTTCTCCCTCTCCGCTGCTGGAATTCAAATGTGTTTGTTTGGGGGCTGAATTGGGTTATCTTTTGCCATTCGATTGGTACTGAATTATCTGAAAGCTGGTTACTTATAAGTTGCACACGGTAACAGAGGGAGAGATGGGGAAGAATGAGGGAGGAAGCCGAAGTTTAATTGTTAATATAGGATTGTTATATTCCGTTATTTCTGTAGGTATTGCTAGTTGCTAAGGGTGAGGGATAATGCAACTTTTGTATATATGTGGGATCAATTAGCTTTAAATGGATTTTTGTGGGTAAGAAGAAAATATTATATTATTCTTTTCTTGTGGCTATGATGTTGCTTAGTATTTACACGTTATTTGCTTTGTTTCCGAAGTAATTCACAAATTCATTTTTTTGACATTCGAAATCTTTTTGTTCTTTGAGTTGATAATGCACTGGCTTACAATCATGTTTGTAAATAAGTTGCACTAATTGTGGTTATGTATTATAGTTTGTATCACATTTCATTCAAAATTCAAACATTTTCTTATTAAATAATAGATACACCTAGTTTTTGCTAAGAGCATTGAATACTATTTTTTATTGAAGTGTAGCTATAGTGTATGGTTCCACTGAGTGTAGCTTTGTTTCAGTGTAGATGGATTCAGTAAGTGGATATGTGCTTTATGATGGGTAATTACTGTTTTAAATGGTTGCTTGAGAAATATAAGCTGCATAACCTTAGATTTACCATTTTCTTCTGTAGAGTTTTACTATACTTAAAACATGTACAATCCCAAAAAGTTTTCAACCATGGGCTTGACTCCATGTAAAGCACAAGGTGATGAACAGCTTGCAATTGTTGCTGCTTCGGGTGGACCTTCTGTCGGAAATTCTGCTCCTACCGGAGGAAATGGGAAGCAGCGATTGCGTTGGACATCAGATCTTCATGATCGTTTTGTTGACGCCATAGCTCAACTTGGTGGACCAGATAGTGGGTATCTTCTCTTCAGTTGTGAATTATATTCTACAACCTTTTTATTATTGTTTTTCTTTTGGTTTTGCTTTGTGTTGTGTTGTCATACTATGGATAACATCTTAAAAAAAAGGCAACTGTAAGTGAATCATGGTAAATAGACATGGAAACTCCAGTGATTATTCTCTCCTATACCATCATTAAGTTCTCATGGAACTTTTTTCCTTAAAAAGAGGTTTTTTCTTGAGACAAACAATGTGCATTTGATTCTCTGACTACCCTATTTCCTAATCCATCAACTATTAGATGTTGTGGAAAGAGGGTCAATATGTAGCCTGACAACTCCTGTCAGTCTTTCATCATAAATCTTACCGATCCAAGTTTAAGTTCAGACTTAATATTAACTTATGGATAGCATATGTTTTGGAAAAAAATATGTTCAACGTTCTCGTGCAATCAATAGGTAATAGAGGTTGTTTATAATATGGGTGAGTATTTAGATATATGACTTATCTGATTACAGCATCTTAGTAAAGTTGTTTTTGTGTGTAGGGTGGGAAAGTTGAGTATTCTTTTATATGAATGTATTTGACTCTTGTAAAATGAAGAGGTCTGGTCATGCTATGTTATTACCCAAAAGTGGACTGAGTTAATCTCATTGTTGGCATCATTTTTGGATGGATTTTGTTGTTGTCCTTCGATATTCTGCAGCAAGTGAACTAGTAAATCCTTTGGTTTCTGCAATGTAAATCAATCTTCTCTACTGATAAGGGAAAGCAATGTTGTTTGAATATGGAGTATGAGGAACTGTAATATTTATGAATTTATGAACTTTTATGTGTAGATCAATCATATTTTGATGAATATCTTCGGGAAATATGGCTACGTTATGTTGGTTATTTCTGAATTCTTAAATGCTTAGTCCTCAGTAGAAGAAATAGCTAGAGATGCCAGAGGTGAAAAACTCAACTTTTATTATTCAATTGAAAATCTAGGTCTTCCCAATTCTTTCCATGGGTGACTTTTTTGGTATTGTAACTTTCCAATTTGTAGTTAGATTTCTTCCCAAACTTTCCCCCCTCTAAATTTCTTTTTTTGTTTTTATGATTTTGATCTTCTTTCTTCAGTTGAAGATATTCATATTTATTGTTCTCATGCTCTATTTTGTTTTTGATTTTTATACTGCAAAACTAACGTGTTGATATCACAGTCCACTCACTCCCAACTTCTCATCTGTCTCAGATTTTGGGTGTGTTTGTGTTTTTTTTGTTTGGGGGGTGGGGGGTGGGGGGTGGGTGGGGGGGGGGGGGAATTAAACATGGTGTTTTCTTTGTATTTACTACCTTCGTTCCACAAAAGGAGTCCCATTTTTGCAAACTTTTTGTTCTACGTTTACTCTTAAAATATAATGATTGTTAGGTTTAGTAGTGGTGCATGATAATGAAATTGTGATTTTAAGATGACATTGTTTCATTTTGTGCTACTATCAATAAAAATAGACAAATAGTACTCTTGTTGTGTAACAATTTTTTTTTGACAAATGGGACTCTTTTTGTGGGACGGAGGGAGTATTGTTTTTTGTTTCATGGTGTTAGAACATTTAAATCCATATCTTAAGTTCTTAGTTATCAAGGATCTAAAAAACTTGAATTTATTTCTATTAAGATAGAAGCGGTGGTAGTTTGTGGAAATATTTAGACGATGGCACCACAGGATTGATGTCGGTAAACTATGAACCATTTTCTATTTGAACTTTTGCTATTTGGATAAATATTAGAACTTTTACCATCTTATAACATATATTACTTGAAATGTCTATATATCAATAGGGATATGGATTATTGTTTTTCTTACTAGTTATGAATGCATTAGTTGTCCTTATGCTTTGATGATATTATATCTATGTTGTTATTAGCCTTTCCATTCTTGTGTCAGGAGCGACACCTAAAGGTGTTTTGAGAGTGATGGGTGTGCCTGGACTTACCATTTATCATGTGAAAAGCCACCTACAGGTTGGTCCTACTTCATTCATCTCACTTGCTTTATGTGCACGTGCACTGAAGCTGAGTATATATGTTTTTTTTGTATCATTTCTTAATGTAGAAATATCGCCTTGCAAAGTATCTGCCCGAGTCTCCTGCTGATGGTAAAGTTTTCTTCAACTCTTTTTCTTCCTAAATTGGTTATTTCATTTTATTTTTAGCTTCTAAACCTGAAGTCAGTGAAACTTTTGTTGGCATCAGTCACATTAGGATCTAAAGAAGATAAAAAAGGTTCTGGAGACAGCCTTGACAGCATGGATTCTCCTCCGTGGGTACCTATGTCCTCTTCTGGAGTCATTTAACCTCTTCTCTCTCTGTGTGTGTGTGTGTGTCTGTCTTGCTTACTGTCATCTGTCATCTGATAACATGCACTCTCTCCGTCCCTTAATATAAGTCGTTTTAGAGTTGTGCACAAACATTAAGGAAATGATTGTATAACATAAATATAATATCAATTGTCTATATTGCCCTTGTATTGAAAAAAGATATTGTTATTTATTGGGCCAAAAATGTGAGGGAACCAAAGTTATATTTATTACTTGGGGTAATATTGAAAACTAAGCAATTAATGCTTACTTGAAATTGTAAAACGTCTTATATTAAGGGACAAAAATACTTCTCTAAAACCTCTTATATTAAGGGACGGAGGGAGTATGCTATAGCAAGTAAATTATAATCTTGAAGCTATGACCATTTCTAACCTTTTATAGAAATTATTAGGGGAGTGCAAATTAATGAAGCCCTGAGGATGCAGATGGAGGTTCAGAAGCGACTTCATGAACAACTTGAGGTATGATCCATTGCACTAAATACCTTGATTGCTGAAAGAGATGATGTGGTCACCCAAACTTCTTGTTGGGTTGTTATGGGGCCAGTATCTTTTGATTTTCTACATAATCATCATTGTTACCTTGTCCTTACCATATTTTATTGAAAACCATCTATTGGTTGGTTCAGTTGAAAAAGTTAAAATCTGATACCTGATTTCACAGTATGTCGCAAGTTGATCATTATATCAAGTGAATGGATCACTTAAACTTCCATTTTGTCTGTTAAGCTTAGAATGGTAGATTGTCTTGCGTGTTTCACATCTTTTGGGGACATTAATTGTACTTAGGTAGGGTATCATTTTAGAAAAATTGATCCTGAAATTTCCCACTATTATAGTATTCGCTACTGGAAATATTAGCTACTGGAAATTTTTTAGCGTATGTGTCAACACATACACTAAATAAGGAGACTGTTCAAAAGAAGACAATTGAGTTTCCCTTGCTATTGCAAGTTTATCGAAGGAAGACAATTGAGTTTCCCTTGTTATTGCAAGTTTAAGTTTAGGCTCTTAGTCTCTGACATATCACCTGATAATCACCAGCATTTTGAATCTTGGAATTCTGGGGTCATCTCTACCATAAATGCAAAATTTTAGTCCACGTATATAAGCTTTCAATAAATGAATGTTACATTATGGATGTATTTTCACTCTTCCCCCTGATATTACATGATATTCAGGTGCAAAGACAGTTGCAGATGAGAATAGAAGCTCAGGGAAAGTACTTGCAGAAGATCATTGAAGAACAGCAGAAGCTGGGAGGTTCTCTGATAGCCCCCGAGTCCCTACCAGTGGTCGAGGATAAACAGTTGCAATCGCACTCACACCAAGCCTCTGATGCTTCTGCTGGGTCCTTGTCTCCTCGAAAAAAGCAAAAAGTGGTTGATGGAGGTACAGATGGGTCTGCCCCTTCCTTGGGCGGACAAAAAAATGACCAGAAGCATGGTTTTGTTAATCAGTGGGATCGTGACTTGTATAATAGTGACACCCGGTTTGGAGAGCATATGAATTAAATTTCCTTGTGTATTTGAAATTAGGAAATCCTTTAGCAAACATAGATAATTGCTTTTGATATTGGTAATGTAGTAGCATTTATACACCAGTCTTTGTATAGATATAATGCTATTATGTTGTTAGCAGTTGTGGTTGATCCTTATAATCTATATCTTTCAATTACTCTTAATAGTTTTAAGAAGGTACACATTTTCAATTGTAACTGATGGAACAAAATTCAGGTCGGGCCATCCGATGGGATTGTCGTAAGTAGATATATGAAGGCGGGTTTAGTCGCTGGTATTATCTCACAAGAGAGGTAAATATTTGTGTTCGTCCATACGGAAGGTCAGATATTAAAAGTTAATATAGAGAGTTAATATCCGAGTCTCACGACAATTCCCTTATACAAAAAGTTAATATAGAGAGTTAATATCCGTTTGGAGAGAAGTGAAGAGAAAAAAAGTGGAACTCTCTTGTTAACGACAATTCCCTTATACAAAAAGTTAATATAGAGAGTTAATATCCGTTTGGAGAGAAGTGAAGAGAAAAAAAGTAGAACTCTCTTGTTGTTTGGATATTAAATGATAAAAAAGGGAAATTAGAAGAAAATTAACTCAAATTTCTCTGCCTTAAAATAAAATGATTCACAATAAATAATTCTATTAATGAAAAATTTAAAATATCCATTTTGTCTATGCTTTATTATACTTTTTTTTTGTTATCGAATTAAGAGTAAAATAGTAATTTACTTATTGACTTATTATCACTCATCAAATTAAAGAGGATACTCTTCTATAGCGTTCAAAAGGCCCGAAAAAATAAATAATATTTTCCTTTTAAATTCTAAACTTTACCCTCCATATTTTCTTACTTTTCCTCTCTTCCTGTGTAGGGTACCAATTAATTCATGTGAATTTTACCACCTATTTGAGATGTTTGTTTCATGAATTAATATATATTTATATTAAGGAGTCCTAATAAAATTTTACATTTTAGTTACGAATAATTGTAACCTAAAATTTTATAATATAAATATATGTTTAAAACTCGTAGTGTAATTAGTTAGAAAAGAGAAAAACACTAAAGATGACAGTATAGTCGTAATGTTTTTTATTTATTTATCTAAAATTTTATAATATAAGTATATGTTTGAAACTTGTAGTATAATTAGTTAGAAAAAAAAAAGAAGACTAAAGATAATAGTATAGTCATAATGTTATTTATTTATTTATTGTAGTCATATGTTGGAGTCTATGTGCATCATATAACATATGTAAATTTCATCTATATTTCGCTTATATTTCCGTCGCCCATGTTCTCGCTATTTGCCTAGGATTAGAATTGAAATATACTATGGTCGGCTCTTAAAGAAAAAAGAAAAAAGAAACCCTTTCTTCGGCCACTCTTGTTCCTCTTCTCAAGTTGAGCCTAGCTGTTGCTGCTCTCATCTCCCGATTTCGCCTGTCGGAGTTCCGGCGACCCGGTTTCCCACTCCATTCGACGCAATCCTCTGGTCGATTCTTTCCCTATCTATCTCGGTAAGACTGACACCAAAATATTAGATTAGTCTCTTGCTTTCGATCATCTCAATCTCTCCATTCGAATATATATATTGCGAGGACATGTCAATTAGAGGGGAAACATTGAATATTGATGCTATCAGGTTCAAAACTATGACGGGCGAAGTTTCACTAAATATTGATACCTTCCTTATTAAATTTATTAACTTGTGAGTTGCGACTCTGGTAATTGCATGTTTCTCAATGGTGAAGAGGAAAAATTTCCCCCAGTGGAGACCAAGTAGTTTCACCCCTGCTATTTTAGTGATTATATCTACCCATTTTGGCAACTATATATGGCAGCATTGTTTATGTATGTCATATTTTATATAATGATTTTTAGCTTACAATATATTAACGAGTTGTGCCTGGTTATGCCAAATTGTCAATACATTGAGTGATTGATTTTTAAAAGATGAGTAAAACTTTGAAAGTCATGTCAAGGGACTAGGCCCCATGTTACAGATGGGGAGATTTAGCCCAGTATTTCTCGGAAAATCTTTTTATGTATAATGTGGTTACAGAGGTTTAATTCAGAGGAGGATAGCTCTGAAAAAGGGTGGTGGGGGCCAGATTTGGGGTGTGTCAAGGTGGCGGGGTGTGTCAAGGTGGCTGCAATATTAAGGACTCCATGATGCCTTTTGGGTATTGTTGTGGTCTTGTGGAAGACAATAGCTAGTGTGGTTGGAAGTGAGTTTGTGAAGCATACTTCTTTTGTACTTGGGGATGGGTGCTGAGCTCGTTTTTGGAAGGATTTGTGGGGTGAGGTCTTAGACTTGAGAGGTACTCTTCCCAAACTTGTTTTCTTTAGTCGCTAAAGGCAATGGTTGCTGTTGTATCTCTCTTGATTGGGGTTCAGCTGTCTTGGCAACCAGTTTTTGGGAGGCATTTTCAGGATTGAGAATTAGAGGAGGTGAAGCATCTGTTGTTGATTTTGGGAGATCTTCAACAGAGTTTGGATCATCCTAATTCTTTGTGTTGGGATGAGCATAGCAGTGGCCTGTTTATTGTCAAGTCGTATTATCGGAGTATTTGTGGTTGGGGTGAATTGACTTTGCCATGTGGTAGCATTTGGAGAGTTGGATGCCAGGTAGGGTGGTTTTTTTTTTCATGGACATCAGCTCTTGTGCGTATCTTGACTATTCATCGTAAGGAGAGGTATGTTTGTGGTTAATCGATGCTGCATGTGTAGGAAGGATTGGGACTTGGTTGATCACTTGCCTCTTCACTGTGAGTTTACTAGTCTCATTCCTTATGGGGGCTAATGGCTATCATTGGTGGATTTCTTGAAGGTTTTGAGGAGAATGAGTGTTTCAAAGAGGTGTTGTGCTCTTTGGAACATGATTCCTCATTGTTTATGGGGTGTTGAAGCGGGAAAGGAACTATATGTATTTTGAGGAGGAGCATACTATTGAAGATTAAATACTTATTTTTGACCCTTTTATTTTCTTGGAAACAATTTGGCTTTCCTGGATCTATTGTTGCTTTTATGGACTATTTGTCAGAATTTAGTATGCGGTCTTGATTTGTTTCTTGTCTTGGTGGGTTTTTAATTTAATATTTGTAAATCCTTTGTATGTGGGTGGCACCTCCTCGGTGACTTTTTTGTCATATAATACCTTTACTTATCACAATATTTCTTTTATCACCATTAATTAGGAAAAGGTACTTTATGCATTGGCCCTTTTATTTAAAATCTGGCCTTCCCCCCCCCGCTCATGTTTGATGTACTAAAATCTCTTTTTATCTCTCATATTTCGCAGAACTCTAGAAGGTGAAAGCTAAAAACTGGCAAAGAGTGCCTCAATATATTGGCTTCTTCCTTGACACTTAATTTCTTTCCCTCATTATTAAACATGTCATCCTTAAGGAATGCTATTCCTAGAAAGGCTCACAAGGAACGAGCACAGCCGTGAGTCCTCGTATTTACTCTGTGAAGCCTAACTTTATCTCTTTTTTAGGGCCATTCACTTGATGCTTTTCAATTTTATACAGGAGTACAAGGAAAAAATTTGGGCTTCTCGAAAAACACAAGGACTATGTTGTTCGTGCAAAGGCGTACCACAAAAAGGAGGATGCTTTACGGGTAAATTTACATTTTACTTTAATTTTCTGTCATTATATGTAGCTCCAGCAATTTATTTCTTTATGGATGTTTATCCATCTCTAAATTATGAACTTAACACGAACATGAGTCAACTTACTTGTTTGCCTTACAGAAACTCAAGGAAAAGGCATCATTCAGGAACCCAGATGAATTTTACTTTAAGATGATCAACACAAAAACTGTGAATGGAGTCCATAAGCTGGAGTAACTTATAGCTTATATGTACTCAATTGGTTTTCTCTTACCCTTTTCTCATTTGATTCGGTCTGATTTGTAAGTCTTTTACAGGACTGAGGCGAACAAGTACACTCAAGAAGAGCTCATGTTGATGAAGACCCAAGATATAGGATATGTCATGCAGAAAGTTCAGACTGAGAATAAGGTTAAGTTTTATAACATTGAAATCCAATTACTTTCATAGTTTCATTGTTGTGACTGACTGTAATCTCTGATGCAGAAAATTGAAAAGCTAACTGCCATGTTGCACTCTCTTGATAATCAGCCATCAAACAGACATGTATACTTTGCTGAAGACAGGTATGAGCTTCTACATATTCATGAAAGCACATCATACGAAATCTCCGATGCATACAGTAGCTTGTTCTACCAACCTTTGTTAACGTATGATATTTAAGAAAAATTTCAGCAATCGTGGGTGATAAATAATTGAGGTGTCCATGGGTGCTCGGAAACTATGATATAACTCTACGAGATGTGAGAGGCCTACATTTAATGGAAGATGATCTTGTTTTGAGACTCCCAAGTGTTTCATAAAGTAGTGAAGTAGTCCTAATGAATGATAAACTTAAGAATGTGAACGACCTAATAATCATATCTAGCCGAGGGATGAAATCAGGATAGGATTCTCTGGATACTTCTGTCTTCATTGTGTGCTCGAGGGGTGTCATCCTTTTTTTTTTTTTGTGTTTTAATCTTTCTTGAGTTGGAATTTTAATTTATAAGCATTTCTATTTTTTTTATATAGTGCTCATTATACATTACTGAGTCTTCAAACTCTCTTTTTTGGAGAAATTTCTTTCTCACTGTACTTGTGCTTGCATCTTATATCATTTGTTTACTTCCTATTTGTGTCTCTTACTCGAAAAAAACAAGAAAAAAGGAAAAGGTTGTAGGTCTTCCCATTGTTAATATCTATGCACATGACTCTGAAAATGTCTCCTATTTTCCACGTTATTCCATAATTAAATAAACATCAATAACTACAACAATCTTAAAATAGGAAGTTTGGGATCTAATGATCTATAGTCTTGGTCTGAAAAAAAAAACTATTGACCGAAGAAGATGCTATCAATATCTCTTGTTAGGAAAATTATATAGTCTTTGAGAAAACAAATAATGGAGGGAATGGTTTTTTTTTGGTTTTTTTTTTTAGTTTTTTTTTGGGGAGGGGGGTGAGGAGTGTCACTATTTTATTATACAAGAACACTTGTACGATTGCTAAGTACTATACTCGACACACACAGGGGCTTGAGTACAAGTGAATGTCACTATAATACACCTCTCTCTTTGGTGTATACTAACATCTTAGACTTGCTTACAAAGCTCACAATGATAGCACTCTCACGTAAGACTCAAACCCTCACTTGATCGCACAACACTT
The DNA here is from genome assembly GCA_020205555.1 of Panax stipuleanatus. Classification (NCBI taxonomy): domain Eukaryota; kingdom Viridiplantae; phylum Streptophyta; class Magnoliopsida; order Apiales; family Araliaceae; genus Panax; species Panax stipuleanatus. Next base: position 140,807,392 of record CM035118.1, on the reverse strand, counting down.
TAGTGTTTCATTTAACTTCACTCACACACAATGCTTTAGTATATTCGCAACACCTCACACAGCAGTTCGTCCACATACTCAATGTCGAGAATGGAGACTCACATCTCCTTTTAGACCCATGTAAGTCAGGTTGCTGCCAGCTTTGGCGAAGTTTCCAATACCAATTGTAGAAAATCTTGATAGAGATAATTCTAGGTAGAGAAAATATCTGGTGAGAGAAAGAGGAGACTATGAGAGAGATGGAAGAATCTAGAAAGAGAGAAGTACTGGGGGATGAAGGAGAGTTCTAGTGAGGGTAGATATCTAGAAAGTGAAGGATCTAGTGAGAGACAAATAAGAGAGTTCTAGAGAGAGAAGTGTCGGTGTCACATTTTTCACATGCTATAATCTTTATCCTTTAATGACTTAGTGTTAGGAATTGTTTGCGGAACTTATACAAAGTATCCTCGTGATCCTACTTGATTGATGAAAAAAGACGGCAATGTGTAATCTAGCATTTGTTGGGCCATGAGGAAAAGTTTTCAGTTCATTATTTAGACTAATATGTATTCCATATTTTAAATGTGTTAATTACATCCCGCTCTGGTGCAGTTGGAGATTGCGACAGATTATTTTGAATTACCACTAGCTCTAAATTTGTTTGAAATTGTTCTTGAAATTTATTTAATGACGCACAATTTATAATATGATATCCACTATTTACCCTTGAGCAACTTGAGGATTATGCATGTTTATGCTATAATCTGATTATATCTTGTGTATAAGCTGCACCATACAGTACTGTAACAGCTTATTAAAAGCCATAAGTTTTAGTCTGGTATCTTGTGTATCACCATACACTACATGTTGTACAATCTGTTCTGCTTGTTCTCCTTCCTTTTTCATCCATTTGTCTGTTTTTCTGCAATGGTTACTTTCCAGGGCTGATGCTGAAGAGATTTCCTTACAGATTTCAAAAGGTGGAAATGTGGCTTCTTTTAAGGACTTGCCTGATCGTATTAAAAGGTAAAATATTTTGTGTTCAATTCCATGTTTTATTTTCTGCACATGTAGATGTTAAACTGCTTCTGTCTATACATTTACTGAAGAATATAATGTGCTTCTTATATGTAATAATTTTGGCTGAACTGAAAGAGGGAAAGATTATTGGCCTTGATAGTAGCTACCCTTTTCCGAATACAACAAGAGACGGACGGTTCAGTTCGTGATGCACTTTTTGAAATGCACCAAATGATTTGAGATGCACTAGTAGGAACATTGTTAGACATGGCAGTTGTCATATAAATTCCACTTAGAAATTTTTGAGCCTGATTGATATGTTGGTCCTATAGATGGACTGATAATTTCACTTGGTTTAACTGTTGCATCCTGGGAATGGAAATTCTGAGATGATGTGAATTGCGTAATTGAAACCTTATGTTGACCCAGCTTTAAAATCTGGGACATTCATGGGCCTGTCTATCAGTCTATGGGTTGCTCATCTTTGACTAGGGTGGTGCATGTGGATGTATTATGCATTGCACTTTGAAGGAGTTGAAGTCATTCTTGATACAAAATGGACTGTCACAATCACCTTCCTCTTAGATGTCCTATCTGGAAGTGTCTTTAATCATAGTTGTTAAGTCGTCGTCTAGGCGACGCTTAGGCGTCCACTTGCTGGTTAAGGCCAAGCCGTCAGGTCAACTTGCTGGAGGGATAGAAAGTTGAGTGCTCAAATGGATATATCGTCGCCAAAGACGCCTTGGACAACTTGGACTCTAAGCGGTCGACTTTTGATGCTGGGTATTGTTTGACCCAAAGTCCAATTGTTTTTTTTAAAAAAAAACTTCAACTTTAGATCGATTGATCAAGCCGAGCCCTAAACTTTCGTGAATCGTGATTAAGACAGAGAGAGGGTGAGGGAGAGAAGTACCGACTTGGCGGCGGCGACTTTTACATGTATTCTCCTCTCATCTTCTTCTTCTTTGCTTCTGATCCTCTCTTCTTCTCGCCTTCTAATCTTGGTTCTTTTTTTTCCCTTCCCTTTTTCGGTTCTTCTCTTCTAATCTTCTTCTACTATGGCTCTGCGTTGCGCTGCGCTGCGCTCTACTGTTCACTACTTAACTATATGTTTATTGCTTGTGTGTCCTATATTATATATAGTACATATGTATAAATTAAAACAGTGTATACTTGATAGCTTACTTAGTGTATAAATTATAGTAGTATATAAATGCTTTATAATTTATATATATGTTCATTATTGTACAAGTATAATGTATAAATTCGTTTACTAATTACTATGTTTTGAGAATTGAGATTAATGTATGTTGTATAGGTGTATACTTAATGTGCTATAGTTCTGCTTGACGACCAACTATTGTTTAATGATTAATGTAATAGCATGATGCCTGCCTAGTGCTTAATATAAAATTGTAAATAGTATGCCTAATGTGCTTAAAGCCTTAATGTAATAACTAATAACTAATAAAATTTGTTTTCTTAATTAAAAAAAATTGCAGCATGTAACATCTTAATAAAAAAAATTGTACAGGTTAATGCAACGTTTTCTTTTTTCAATGCCATCTATGTTTACTTGTTTTATTATTACAAATTACAATGTCTTGTTTGTTTGTGTAACTGTATTTTGTAGATAGTTAAATGGCGGAAAATTCAGGGAACGGAGGGTTATGATCTAACTAAGGATCCTAAAAGAAAGGCCAAGTCTAAGGATATGACTATATGCTTGTTTATATCCATTGAAAACCGCCGCACAAGCTCTCCTCTCATCGCCTTGAGTTTAATTTACTTGCCTCACGCCTCGCCTTGTCTAGCCTCGCGCCTCGCATCACCAAACATTGTCTAGCATCAGCTAGCATTGGCCTTGTCTTGTGTTGTCTTGATCCTCGCGTGCCTATCCACGCCTAACGCTAGCCTTGGAAAGCCGTTTCTGGTCGACTTCGTGGGACTTTGATGCTAGTCAAACACACTTCTCAACTCATTTTTTGTTTTATATCCATGTTCACGTGAGCCAAAGCCTAATGGTGCACTGCCCAACGTTGAGAGAGTAAATATGTGAACAATGTAGATTTAAAGGCATAGCGTATTAAAGATATAGAATGATTAGGTTGTAGTAAGCTCATGGGTATTAAACCATTTTGAGCTACATCCTAATAGGCGACCTCAGCGTATAAGGAAAAAAAAACTAAGTTGTGCATTGCCCCGGCAGCGCCGGCATTGCCCAGCGCGCCCCGAACCTAGTTTGGATGTTCGATATTTTTTTTTGTTTCTCTATGCATTTTGGAAGCATTAATCATCTACCTACAATTACCATTTTGAGCTATATCCTAATAGGTGACCTCAGCGTCCAAGGAAAAAAAGAAGAAAAAAACGAAGTTATGCAACTCCTCGGCAGTAGCCCAATGCGCCCCGACAGCTATGGCTGTAAACGAACCAAGTAGTTCGGGCTTGATTCGAGCTTGACTCGGATTCGTTAACAATATGATCCAAATTTGAGTATAAAAAATAGTTCGAATAAAAATATTAGTAGAATTCTAGCAATGTTATACTCGACTCGTTTAAGATTCAAACTACTCGAATTCTCGATTGTGATTCGATACATACTCGATTGATACAGATTCTATTAGATACTCGATATATTCTCTTATAATATTTATAAATTAAATCAAATTAGAATAATTAATTATTATTATTTTATTTTGTTTTTAATTTTAATTGTGATTTTATATTTGTAAAGTGTAATAATAAATATATTTTCTAGTTTTTAAGTAAAATAACAAATTCAATTTATAATAATATTTATTATAAAAATAGTTATTATGTGGAGACTCGAACTTCAAGTTTGAATTTGAAGCTCACGAGTAGTTTGAATATAATTTGATCCGAGTCGGATTGAATTCGAGTAAAAAATATTCGAGTCGAGTCGAGTCGAATCTGAATAGAATTTTTCAAATACAATTCAAATTCGAGTATAAATTTAACGTTTTGAGTTGAATTCGAGCAGTTTACTGTTCAGCTTCGGTTTAACCCGTTTACACCCTTACCGGCAACCCGGTTGGGACATTCAATATTAATTTATTTGTTTCTCGATGCATTTTGGAAGCATTAATCATCAACCTACAATTTACAAACATTTTGTAGTTTTCAATTTTTTTTTTTTTTTTTACAATTTATTTCTGTTTTTAATAATTTTTTAATTATTTATTTAATTAAAATACAATAATAATTATACCTATGATTATTTACTTGTTTTATCATAAATTATTGAATTCATAGTATTGAAATTTATGGTATTTTATATATGCAATATTAAAACTTAAGAAACTAAATAAAAATGTAAGAATTATATTGAATTAAACTAAATATTACAAAGGTATCACCACTTATATAATTTGAATTTGGTACAAGTTCAAAAAATTACAACTATAATAAAATTTTTCATTTTGACTTAATCTTGTTTACTTCTTGTTATGATTTGATATGCTACGACCTGCATTATGAATATGGTAAATCATTACAAAAATAAATATATCAATATTCATATAAATATTAAATATATATAAAATTTTATTTGTATAAAATTTACATTGTTATAGATTTGTGGAGGAGACTAGTTGGACGTCTTGTCGCCTAAGCGCTTAAGCTCCCGGCTGTTGCCTTGATGACTATGCTTTTAATATTTTTAGATCCATTCCTTTGTGTTTTGGCAAATATGGGGTTTGTATTACTGGTAAGCTTTGGCCTTGCTGGTTTTGTACATTTCTCGAATATTAAGGTTTGCATAGGATGCACTTGGACATTATTTTTTCTTGTGAAAATTTGGTCTTAAAATCTTAATTTAAAAATTATGTCTAGGTATTTTATACAAACCTTACTATAGTAAAAAAGAAGTAAGACTCTGTTTCAGATAGAGGTAGTGTATTTTTTGCTTTCGTCTTATACATTGCATGTCTCATAATTACTTATTATATAAAGAAACTACCTTCTTTTGATTAATTCTAATGCATTTTACTCGGCTAGATACATACCAAACAAACATAAATTCTAAAGAATACTAAAAAAGAATTCAGGCTTTGTCCTTTATTGGTAAAAATTCCACTGTGGTCTTAGAAATTTATTCCAAGTGTCTAACCCCATGGGTGTCTAGCGTAGTCTTTTCTTAACGAAAGTCTAACCGAGTACAAGCCAGAGGTTTTTATCTAAAATGAATGCAATATTTGTCCAGTTTATATGTACAAAAAAATAAAGAAAAGTTGAAAACAGTTGTTACTTCCCGTTGTTTAGTTCCATTTTTTTGCTATATATGTTGGGTTTGGTAGTGGTTTATTGCACATTTATATATGTTGGGTTTGGTAGTGGTTTATTGTCTGAAAAATTGGAAGAGAAGGGGAACACATCCCATTACTACTTATGGTCAAATTGTTCTATTTTTAAGTTTCTTATTCTCCTCCCGCTCCGTATATACACAAGTTGGAAGTCAAATTGGCGTCCAACTCATTTAGATTGCGCCCCCCCCCCCCCCCCAACTGTGATACCTATAGTTCAATGCTTAGATGTGTAAATGTAAATGTAAGACCTGTAAACGGTGTCTTGGTCTAAGTATGGTTTTAGCCTTCCCACTCTATACATTTAGTTATTTTTTTGAAATATATTGTGCATTTGGTAATCTATACCTTGATCCGTAGGAAAACAACTGCTTCTTACAAAGAGCTGGAAGCTAGAAAAAGCAGAGTGAAGGATTTGGAGAAACTTTACATGGATATGGCCTTGCAAAAAGAGCTGCAGGTATTAAAATTTCAGATACCAAATTTTCAACACAGCTCTCAATTTTTATACCACAAATTAAAAATTAAATGCATTTTGATGGATTAGAAAAAGGGTAAGAAGCGGAAACTTCGAGAGGATGAGATTGTCAGTCCAACCACTAAACCAGTGTACAAATGGCGGCCAGAACGAAAGCGTTGAAGAGGTGAGATTTTGAGACTCCATCCTTTTACTTGATTGTTGGGATTAGTTTTTGATCTACCACACTAAATTCTATCTTTGAAACCTCACTAAATTCATCTTTGAAATTGCCAGGGAATCAGGACCTTTTCTTGAGGAGGTTAAGATTTCCATATCTAGATGTTCTTAGATCAGAGTCATGCACTTCCTTGTAACCTGTAGCTAATCGATAGTTTCAAGTTTTAAGCTATAGATTCTGTGTCTAAAATCTTGTGAATTCAGAAAGGTGCCAGTTTTAAGTAAGATTTTTGTACTCCTACCGTCCTACGTCGTTCTTGTTTCTTATCAAACAGTTCCTTAAAAAATACTATTAGTCTTTTGTTGACTTGTTACATTTTTTATTGAAATAATTACAGTTTTATAGTCCATATTGTCCTTTAATATTTTTATTCTTGCAATATAATAATTGGAATGGTATCTTCAGAATATTTTGAGAATTGAAAAATTACATACAACATATATAGGCTATGGCAAAATTTTGGGGTATTATGTGGGTGTTGAAGGTTGATAATATTGAAAAAGTCTTTTAAGATTCATGCCACTGTATAAAGCATATTTTACTTGTGAAACAAAAGAGCTTACATATATTAATTCTGAATGGCTGCTTCTTTTTAATTTAATTGAGAGGAGCTGTTTTGCAGCATGTTCAATTTTGTGCAAAACCAAAACTTGAATTGTATCTTTAAGCAACGGTTTTGCAACACTCCCAAGTAAAAAAGTGTCTTAGATTCTTGCACTTGTTAGAGAGATAAATACATCTATGTTTTTCTGTCAAGTCCCTTGTCGAAGTCTAATAAAAAATAGAGAATTGATATTTCCGTAAGGGAAATTGATATTCTCATAAGGCCTCACTCACATGAATGTGGGTTCCGTTTACTATTCATGTGAGGGGAGTCTTGTGAAAGAATAGGGAGGAAGAAGAACACAATGAATATTCACTGTGTGTTCGTGAGAGAGAGAAAATGAAGTAACTGAAAGTTTACTTTCCAATTTCATTTATAAAATGCATAATACTAAACCTGGGGATTACTCCACCCATTACACACATATATAGCTACAAAAATGCATGAAAAGTGTAAATATTCTAACCCACCACTCTCTTATCCTACACACACATGCAACAACCTCCATGTGTGCATATGTGAATATAAAATATCTAACTCTAGAATATACTAACTATTTTAGTTATGCCCAATTTACCATTCTCTTTGGAATCCGGACATTCCCTCCTCCTTAAGAACATTTATGTCATGAATTTGTATTGAAAATAGAACAGTTGTAACCCAAGATGATGTCTCTCCCTGATTTCCTCCAAGATCAAAGATGAAACTTTCGAGTTTGCTCATTAAAACTTTGTTATTGCAAGGCCTGTCTGCATGTTCAATGAAAAGTTTTGCTTTACAAATTTCCTCTTGAATTTTCAGTTGTTTCCCCTCGAATTTCAAGGGATACCCCCACAGTTTAAACGGAAGATTCTGAGGTCATGCACATCCTTCTTGCTTCATTTTCTATTTGAAGAGTGACCACTTATAGTTGCCAAAGGATGAATCTTCACCATTCATAGTTCCACCAATTAACCTATTGACTTGGCTAGAAACATCTACTTTTTGTACATAATTTGCTTGGAAGGACATGTGTGAAAGATTTTGTCCCAATTTGAATTTGGAAGCCTTTGCCCTCAAAACTAGTGGATATTCTTGCTTTTGCACACCAACTACTCCACCTCTTTGATGCACAAGTATAAACATGTATCCCTAGTGCAATTAGCTAGTATGAAAATACTCCATGAACTCATCTTATTGAGATTGACATTACTCCATTTGAACCTGTTTGAAGAAGGTTCAGCTAGTAATAGCCTCCGTATGTTCCTTGGTATAAAAAAATTGCTTCGACTCCAAACCTTGCCAACTTGGAACTCTTACTTAAGATCAATTCAAGTTCTTCATTGTTTCTCTGTTGGTCATTTCAATTCCTTGCACAATTTCAGCAACAACAGCTAGAATTTTTCTTCAACTATGACCAGTTTTTATGGAAAAAGACTTGGTTTCAGGTTGTAGGTCCTCTTTAGGGAGATTGGTCAATTCCCGTTTGAATTTCTCAAAATAGCAAAAAAAATTCATTGAATGTCATCCCTCAATAAAAAAATGAACTAACAGGGTAGAAATTTCTAACCCATAAGATGGATAGATTTCATTCAAGAGTAAAAGCACCCGAACCTTCTCATTACCAACACTACATATAGTAGTATCCTGAACATTTGAAGCATAGATAATTATCTTACCATGGTCCTTCTCTTTTCTGATATCATTCCAATGAAATGGAGCCTCCTGAAGATCAAAATATATGGTCTTGATTTTAAGTCGACCCTTCACAAAGAAGCGTAGGTTATCAAGGTTATCTTCTAGGTGAAAATGATTTTTGTTTTGTCCCTCAAAGGATTAGGCTTTGCAAATCATTCCCTTTTGATAATAAATAACTTGTCTTCAACATCAATGGTTCTCAAGAGTTGATGTTTGCTTCTTTTGAAAACGAATCTAGCTTGCTTTAAGACTTTGATTACCTTGAACTTTGGTTGTTTCTTGCCCTGTATTTTCTTTAGAAATTAGTACATTCAATGGCTACTAATCTGTAGATTTTTTTTTCTTTTTTTTCATTCAAGTTTCTGTGCAACACTCGTCGCTAAAAATTTATTGCCCCAATGACCTTAGTATAATAAATAGGGTCGAAACAATAGGCTAATGACTTTTTCAACATACTCAGGATAACCATAGGGAAAGAAATTTTATATTCTGGATTTTTTTTGAGTATGTGTCTTGAATGGACATTTCCACTTTATTTACTCAAAGATTTAAGGAATGAAAATGATTCATTCTAGGACTAATTTGGAATAGCAACAACCACCTGATTGCATCCCCTTTTATCTAAAATTTATGCATAAAGCTTGAGACTTTGTGGAGCTGGAATGCTAGTGTCTCTATCTTCATTTTCTTTCCTGAGCTGCAACATGTGAGGCTGCATTGACAGCTCCCCTACCAAGAAAATTTCATACTTAACAATTCTTTTTCCTTCATGAATCCTTGCTCCACTTCATGACTATTATCAAATATAGAGACTTCATCCACCAAAATTCTTCTTCAAATTCTGGTTGTGCAGTACTTTGTTGAATGTATTTTCAATGAACTTAGCCTTCTCATCAAAGAAACAATTCCCTTCATATTGTGGTGGCTCATCATAGGTGGGTAGACCATCATAACATAGAGTCTTCTCGCAATCCTGCTCCCAAGCATCATTACATTCAGGGAATGATGACAACACAAACTTGATATGCTTAAGTTCCTTTTCGTCTTCATTTTCTCCATCACAATTGTTCCTATTCCTCCATTGGACATCATCTTCTTCATTTGTTTTGGCCCTCGACTTCTCAGCATGACAAGGATTTCTAAAAAAATCTCTTATCTTCTCTATGGCCCATGTGAACTGTTGCGTCTTGCCCTTCCATTTATCACTAACAGATAATGTTTTAAAACCCGGACCGGACCGGTAAAAATTTGAACCGGTCCGCCTTCCGATCTGGTTTGGCCCAGTGACCCGATTTTGATCAAAATCCAAGTTGACCCGTTGACCACCGGTCCAACCGGTAAACCGGTTAATTTGACCCAGTTGACCAGATTTGTAATTATTATTTTTTTACCAAAAAAAATTAATATTAAAATTAATCACTTTTATTAATATTGTAACTCATCTTTATTATGTTTTAATTCATGAAAAACGATATTTTAATTTTTTTTATTAATTACTAATAATATATAGTAATGATGTCACTGGGTCAATAACGGTTCGACCTACTGGTTGGACCAGTGATCTATCCACCCAGTATATTTTCCGGTTCGATGAACGGTCCGATTTTGAGAACCTTGCTAACAGAGTCAATGAGTTGTAACTTCTCATGGGTACAATATTTATAACTCAAAAAATCTTGTTTAAACATTTGGTTGAACACTTGGTGTGCATGTCCAACCATATTTATCAAAGTTTTAGAATAAAATGAATCACATGACAATTGTGATATCGAGTTTTTTTTAAAATTAATCCCAAACTTGAGTGAGAGTAAGTGAATATGAGTAGAAGTGGGAAGTGGACTTCCTCAATGAAACAACTGAGTATCCGAAGCAAAACAAGTTTTAAACTCAATTAGCTAAAATTTAGTTGAATTTTATAGAGTAATTAAGCATAGAAAACAACTACAGCACCCAAGGATTAGAGCTAGATATCAACACAAGGTACCAGAGTATCAACAAGCAGTAATATTAGCTATATAAGTAGAAATTGTTTAATGTTTAAACTGAAAAACTTTGAAATTTGATTATGATATTTTTGGTTTTTGAATATTTAAACTACTACTAGATATGCTAAACAAGTTAATTGGAATAACTATGCTCAAACAAAACAGATCAAACAATTTAAAAAAATTTCTCAACTGAGAAGAACAAGCAAAATATAGATCGAAAAATGTTGTTTGGATGTTGCCGTTTAGGAGAAATATGCTATAGGCTATGTGTATATGATTGAAACAAGTAAATAGATGAGATTATTACCTGAAACAAGTGACTAATCACTTAGATTGGTTGAATTGCATGTTTTTCAAAAAAAATAGAGCCTCCGTGATGGCTGTTTCTAGTATTTTTTGTTGAAATTTGAAGAAGTTGTTTCTAAGATGGTTTTAGGTAGTGTTTGAAGAGTAGAATAGGTAGAGTTCATATTAGTTTTGAAGAAGAGAAGATTTCAGAGGTTAAAGATAGAGAAAAAATAGAGTATTAGAAGGAAGAAGATAATGACTTTGAGTGGAACTTGAAATCTGATATACCAATTTGTCAAACCCTTATTAAAGTCTAACCAGAAATAAATAGAGATAGAAACATATATAAAGGTAGAGAATTAGAGAGAACAGGAAAGAAGGAGAATAACACAGTGAGAGAGAGAAAATAGAGAAGTTGAAAGCATACTGTCCGATTTCATTCATAAAATGCATAATATCAAACTTGAGAATTATTCCACCCATTACACACACACACACACACACACATATAGTTACTAAAATGCTGAAAAATAGACATATTCCTAACCTACACTATCCTCTTATCCTACACACATGCCAACATTCTCCATGTGCACATACAAAACATCCCAACTCAACTCTAAAATATACCAACTATTTTTGTTATACCCACTTTACCCTTCCGTTTGCAATCCCGACGTTTTCACACTTTTGTTTCGACTTGTGATAATAATCAATCTACATAGCATATAAATATCGATATGTTAGGAGTTCTGTGTTATTTAACACTCTAAACTTAAAATTGCATATTTATTTAATTTAGAGCAGACTGAAAATAAAACTCGTCTCTAATTTTAAAACCGAGGGAGTAATATTTCGCCCGTCTGTCTAGAATTAGTTGCTGGTCTAATTAATACTAGGCAGGCATGGTTCCTAGTGCTTATTTGGTGCATGTTTCACACCGAGATATAACAGATATCTCAAGTATCAACTTAAAATTGGGTTATCGTCCAGAACATCTAGCAGCAACATGCTCTGCAATTGCCATACTTGATGTTAGACCCGGTGATTCAATACCGAACAGGTTCAGAAGACCAGGTTCCCCATGAGTTTCCTCTCCCTGCAAAATTAATCATTTAGAAAGATACCATGTATCCGTCAATACTAACTTGACAGAGGGACTATAAAAAAAACAAGGAGTATATGATACTGATTACACAGTTTGTTTATTTAAGCAAAACAAGTTGAAGGTGAAAGAATTTTTCCACAAGTTTAATTGATTTTATAAACGTCTACTGATGCTATAATATCATAAAATGCATGTAAAATTTTGCCTATAGGAAGAAAACTGATTAATAGTTCACCAAATATGGTGCTACTTTTCAAAGTACTAAATTGTTTGGACTAGATTAGTCTTTGGCTTCCCTTATTTCAATGGAATAAACTGAGAAACCTTTTCAGAGATATAAGCAAGGGAACACACATCAAGGCGTGCTCACAATCTCATCTCCTCTTTACATAATTACTATTGCTGTGGTTCAATATAATAAATGAAGAGGTTATGGAAAAAAAAAAACCCATCAACGGAAAAAAAAGAAGCAAAATTAATAAAATTAAATGTGCATATAAAGGATAGAGACGGAGATGTGACATTGGTTTTTGCATGATGGATGTAAGTGTTTAGTGTAGAGGATTAAAGGGAGGCAAGACATTAATTGCAGAAAATTACATGATTCTTGACGGGATTCCCAAAGCCGCTCAAATTTTATTTTGGCTATAATTGGGATCTGGTGAATTTTGTTAGCTAGGGTGAAAAAGGCTTGATATAATCGAATAAATAGGCGGAAACGGACAGTCAAGTTATGCTGTACTTCTCATGCAATGTGAGAAGCTAATTGCTCGGTTATTCCCTTGGTGGATAATGATTTGTGGACAGGTGTCTGTTTCTAAACAACATGACTCTGAGATAAAATTTAAGATGATAGGTAAGTAAATTTCAAAGCATAATCAATATGTAGTAACAAATAGTATACGGACTAGGGAAGAATAAGAATTTAGTAACCTGTATGATAAAATCAATAGAACCATGCCCAGGACCAGAGAGTTTTGGCCGGATGCCAGCATAGCTAGGCTCCAGGGATCCATCCTTCAGGTCAGGGTAGTACTTTCTTATCTCAGAGTAAAATTGATTTGCACGGTCCGCAGATACAGAGTAATCAAACCTGCAAAAGGATTCACAAATATAATTCTGGTAACTAGATCACATGATTTTATACCCACTGTTAGAAATCTTCCCTAGTTTAGCTATTCTAAAATTAAAGGATTAATGCTTTGTACAACTTATTGAGTCTTCAAAGCTGAGTAGAAGTGATATATATATATAGAGAGAGAGAGAGAAGTGATCTATAGCAAATGGTTGCTATGGACACTATTTGGGCAAATCCATCTATAGCCGATTGATTGGCCATCTATAGGAGGAACGGACGCCCCAATTTGTCTAAAAATATTAGCCTTCCATCTATGGATGTCTATAAGATAAAGTGACTAGTGAAGTAGTGACGAGCGAAGGATAATGAGAAAGGAGAGATGTGAGATGTAGTGGATTTGGTTTCCTTTGGAGGGATACTTATTTATTGAATTTATTTAATGAAGAAGTCACAAATTTTGTTTTTAAGAGGATTTGGTGGTGGACCTTATTAATTTTTTGACGGTTTCACGAGTTCCCAAAATTGAAGAATCAAGTTTTTGGTGTTTTCACTTTTTTGCTCCCAAAATGGCTTTTGCTCCCATTTTTCTTGAAACAGAAACAAAACAAAGTTTTCGGCTCCAGAATTCAATAAAAAGAACAAAAAAAAAATGATCTGGGAGCAACTGTTACCGCACATACGCTTGATATTTATCTTGGGTCATTTTCTAGAATAACCAATCAGAGTGAATGCGATTATACACCACTAGAGATGCTCATTTATAACTATCTCATCAGATTTAACTGGCAAATCCTGAGATGTTTACATTTAAGACTTTCACTAAGAAGCTTCCAAGCAACTTGCAAAATCAAGTAATCATAGCTTGTGCATAACACAAAGATCTCAATTAACTATGCTATCAGTTATTAAATTATGTCGAGAAAATAAGAGTGATTATAAAATAAACTTACTTGTTGAGGAAGCTTGATATATCATCTGTACCAACAGTCCATTTAACATCAGGGCCAAATTTGACTTGGCCATTTAAATCCAAAGTAACATGAACACCGAGGCCACCATCCTCGGGTATAGGATAAATCAAATGTTTGAATGGAGGAACTTTAGTATTTGATAGGGTGAAGTAGGAGCCACGAGTAAAATAGGATCCAGGAATAACTCCATGATCTAGGCCATTGAATCGTTTTGCAAGGGCTGGGGCACTCAAGCCTGCAGCATTCACTACAATCCTGGGAATGAGTATAAGCTCCGGGTGCAGTGGAGTCCTGCTATCCCAGTTTTCAAGATCCTTGCTTCCAGAAATATGAAGGTGGATATGATTTCCTTCGAGATGACTGCCAATTACAGTAGTGTTGTAGGAGAAAATTGTCCCATGGTTTTCAGCTTCTCCCTAAACCCACATTGAGGTGACCATCCCTGTCAATATAAATATACAACTCTAACAGGAGTAAATTGAGATGCATATGTTCAATATCCTTTCAAAGTAGCTACGATCAGATTCTTATTCACTTCATTAAATAATATAAAAACTAAAGTTCTCTTTGAGAATGCAGTGAGCGAATTTGATTACTTTGGAGGCGTGAGGATAAAAGGTTCGTACCACCAGCGATAGCATCAGGGAATGAGTATCAACTATTCCAGAAGTAGATGAGAATAAAGCTTTCAGACATTGCAATTCAGGCTCCAGTCTCATGGCTTCATAACCCTCCATCATTCTCATACCATCAACCCCATTTTGCAACCCACGATTCATAAGACCATTTAACTTTGGAATCTCTGAAGATCCAGTGGCAACTATGAGCTTACCCATCTTCTTATGAGGAATTTCATGTTCTTCGCAGTAGTTGTAAAGCATTTCTTTCCCTCTAACACAAAAACGTGCCTACGAAACAAAATAAAATCAAAAGTAGGTCCTGGAAATTCCAAGAAACAACGAGTTTTACGACTTCTAAAGAGTAAATGCATTTTAGAATCACAATTCACAAGGCTGAATGACCATGGCGATTCAGTAACCGACTTAAATCAGTAAATCACCCTAATCAATACATTCAACCTCCGCTAATGATTCCACGAAACAGAAAAATTCAGCTAGATATACCAAAAAATGTGAAAGAAAACAAAAAATCATTTCTTTTTTCTGAATAAAGGATAAAAAATAAAAAAATTAGTGTCTACTTCTATACTCTACCATTAATTCCAATGTATGCAAAAAAAAAATAGTAATTAGTCAAATAAATCTGAAAAATGAACCTTGAGAGAATTGGGAGGATAATAGATGCCAGCATGAATAACTTCACTGTTGCGAGAACTGGTACCTGTCCCAAAAGTAGAAGCGGAATCCAGGACCAAAACCTCTCTTCCATAGTTCAAACAAAGTTCTCTGGCAACAGCTATTCCCACCACTCCAGCCCCTATTACCACGCAATCCACCTTCTCTCTACTACTGTTATTGTTAATTCCCGTCATCAGCCGTCGAAATGCCGCCGCCGCGGGTTTCATTAATGTTTGTTATTATGTAGTATATCGAATATTCCAACTCAGATGATTTTGTGAAAGCTTGGAGAGAGGAGGGACGAGGGAGGGCTTAAAGGCCTTGGAATTTGCTTAATGGAGCGGGATTCCGATAGGATGCGTGCTCGGATTTGGTCGTTTTACATTTGGGCTATCAATTAAAAGGGCCCGTTGGCAACCAAAGAAGGCTTAGTTGTAACGACAGTTGGCTGAATGATTAGCCCAATTTATTGATCTTTTAGTAATATTTTTTCTGGGTAAAAGTGTCACTGTGATTAATTCTTTTTTCTTCATAATTTTAAATTTTTTGAGTGTACTTTTGTTACTTGAGAGATATGACGACACTAATATTTAAAAGTCTCTTTACAAATGAACTACATAAGGTTTTTATATCACTGTAATATAGCAGGCACCATTTGCCTCCCATAATGACTTTTATTTTTTTATTTAATTTCGACCAGTATTTTTCCTTATCCGTGGAGAATAAACTTTCTTATGATCGATACTTCTTCTAGTTTGATAAAATCAGCCCTTTTTGTAAAATTTACAAATTAATATTGAGACTGAATTTTTGTTCCATGTTAAAAAATAAATTTAGTAATAATGACATTATATGAAATTAAAATGACAAAATTGAGAACAGTGTGTCTTTTAATACCATAATAACCAATAAAATAATGTTTTTTGTGAGAACAGATACATTGTGTCTATATATATATAGTAGTGAGCCATAGCAAACAATATTTATTATGGACACTATTTCAAAAAATAAATCTCTTACACCGTTAATTAAGCGATTCAACGACCTATTTTTTTTTTACTGGTTGTTATATTTTTTTTGCTGGCCTCTACTAAGAGTATAAGCAATAAGAAATGTCGATAACACCACATCTTAGTTAGATTTAAATAATTTCAATGTATAAAATATTTGTATAAATAATTTCTTAAGTAGTAAAATTTAACATTGTCAAGTAGATATAATGTATTTATTTTTATAAATAATTTCTTAAATAATAAAATTTAAATTTGCCAATTATATTCGATGTATTTATTTGTATGAATAATTTGTTAAGTAACAAAATTTAACATTGTCAACTATATTTAATATATTTATTTTTAGAAAATATTTGCATAAATAAATTCTTATTTATATAATATGATATAATATTGTCAATTATTGTGATAATTTGATTATTTAAAATTTAAACTCCATAATGTAATACAACTTGAAATTATCTTACAATTTAATGCATTGAAACTATTTAAATCTAACTAAGGTGGGGGTGTACGTTTAAGACATTTCTCTTGACAATCGTAGTAGAGGTCAGCAATTTTTTTTCCCTCTAATTGCTACTAAGACTAGTGGTCAGCAGAAAAAGTTTCTTAAAAGTAGCGGCTAGTAAAAAAAAATTCTCTTTGGGCCGTTGAATATCTGAATTGACGCGCGGTATAAGATCAGTTTGCTAAAAATATCATCCCTGTGCTATGAATCACTACCTATATATATATATATATATATATATATATATATATATATATATATAAATTAATTGATTAGTATAACATACTGATGAGGACATGATTAGCTTGGTTTTTAATGAAGGTCATGAATCGGATCTGGTGCAAGTTCTCGTAAGACCGGTCACGAGGGGACTAGCTAAACGCTTCAAGGAATGACTTAACGGACTTATCAAAGAAGCTTGGAGTGATGAGGGAACGAATTTGAAGACCTTCGAGTTGGAGTCTAAGCTCATAAACATGATAGAAGTATTTGTTCCAAGCTAATGGTCTCAAAGAAGTTTTTTGGTCAACCAGCGCGCCCCGTGCCAGGATAGTACTAGAACCAGCGCGGCCTGCGCTGGAGCATCAGAGTTTTTGAGAGTGTAGCGCAGCCCGCGCCAGGGTTGGGCCAAGACCGGCCCGCCCCGCGCCATAGCGCCAAAATTTTGGGCACGTTTTTAGAGGCTACGCGTTAATTTTGATCAGATTTTTCATTATTTGACCAGATTTCTTTCCTTATTTTTAAGGGGGTTTTCATATATTTATTATTTCTATTGTGGTTAAGATCATTCTATTAGGTAGAGTTGGTTACTAAAACAAGTTGTTGATTTCTTATAGGATTCTAGGATTTTCTTAGTTGGTATTAATAAGTCATATGAATGTAATTTATACAACATATATTATTCAGATTAATCAATATACTTGGAGGTTGTTCTCTTTTTTTGGTTATTTGAAGAATTCCTCAATTATTTTTTTAGTATTTTTTTTAGATTCAATTTTGACTTATCGTACAACAATATATAGTTGTGTGTGACGTCTTCTACCGCATCAATCGTTGATTGTACCGATATTACCGCTTTAATATAAGCAATGTGTTAAGGTGTCATTAATGTCCATTCAACGTAGATTTTCGAATGCGAACAATTATACCAAGATTACCGTCTACACATAGGCGAGGGATTAAAGTGTTGCAAGTAATTTATCATACAACTTTATTAAAAATGATCGGAGCAACGACCACCTCACGTAAACGTGTCGTGAAATCTATTACATACTATCATAGAAAAGGTTTTTTAACGTCCTACATTTGTTGATGTACTGTGGTCTGACTAGCAAGTGGCGGGTCCAGACTCTATACTGATTGATGTTAAAATTAGCTCTATTATATATATATATATATGAGTCATACTACTATTACATAAAAGTGTTACATAACTCTCACATACTCCATACGTGGCAGTATGTGATTTGTTGTTGACATGATCCACTTAACTCAACAACAAATTACATACTGTCACGTATGAATTATGTGAGAGTTATGTAACACTTTTATGTGATAGTAACATTATTCTATATATAGCTATCCTCTCTCTCTCCATGAATATATATAATTTTCAGACATGCATGAGAAAAGAATTCATCTATACATTCTAGTATATATAGTTTCATCATTTTATGTATGCATGTCTGTTAACTTTTTGCTTTTGGTATTTATATCAAATGTTTTTATACATATAATGATATATTCTCTCCGTTCCTAAAATATTATCGTTTAAGATTTTAGCACATGGATTAAGAAAGTCATTTAATACTAGTAAAATTTGTTTGAAATTTCATCACTACCCTTTTATGGGAAATTGAAAACTATTAATACAAAGGAGAGAATTTATTGGGACAATGAGAGAAGATAGGGGTAATATAGAAAAATAAATAATTTATTCTTCTAGGAAGTTGTAAATGACAAACATTTTGAAACAAATTTTTTCTTTTAAAACGACAATATTTTAGGACGGAGGGAGTATATATTAAGAATCCTCTTAATATGTGTCCTTAGGGCACATGCTAAGCACACAGTTCAAGTGAATATTCTCTTGAATTGTGTGCATATTCCTTTGAACTTAATGCAAATCAAGAGAATATGCACACAATTTAAAAAAATATTCTCTTGAACTGTATGCTTAACATGTGTCCTAAAAGTACTTATTACAAAATTCAATATATTAATCATACATTCTTAAAATATACTGTAAGAATACATATACATATATATATACATATATCCTTTGTGGACAAAAGAGTACAGCCCGTCCGATCTGAGAGACGATACGCATTTTAGTCACAACAGAAATTAAAGCACATCCATGTTAGCGTAGACGTGATTTGTACCCCACAAAAACATGCCTGCACACTTCCCCAAAACTAATAATCAACCTTTGCCCGATCTATGCCTAATTCGACCTACGGGGACAATGCATGTTAATCTCCATGCATTATTGCTGCAATCATTTTTCTTTATTCTTTTTTTTTTGATATTCATTTTAGAGATGCGAATAAAAGTATCATAAATTTTACAACAAAAATAATCTTTTGTGATGACTTAAATCTATTATATAAATTCAAAAAATTATGGTAAATTCTTTTGTGATAACTTTAGTCGTCATGAATGTCGTTTTTTAATCTATTGTGATTGTCAAAGTTATCACAAAAAATATATGATTTTAGGGATCAAAGGATCAAAGGTAATTTGTAAACTAAATAACGAGTACTACCACTACACCAAAATCGATATCATGATTATAATTTTAAAACAAAATATAAAAAAAACATATGTGAGTTGACCTACTAAACAAAATTAATCTCACATAAGATTTAGTAATTGCATTGACAATCACAAATACTCTAAAATGATGGTAAAATTAGTCATCATATCATATATTTTATTATTGTGTGATTGATTGAAAATTCCATCAGAAAATACCATCTTTTTGTAATTGCAATTAAAAGTTGCCAAAAAAATTTATTTGTTTTAATGATTGTTATGGTCGTCATAAAATATTGTTTTGATTATTTTTTTCATTAAAATATTAGTGATAGCTTAAATGCAATCACGAAAAGGATATATCCATATGTGATAGTTTAGTGCGTCACAATTTTTTTTTTATTTTGTGTGAAAAATTGGTAATTCATGACATGGTCATCACAATTATATATAATATATTAATGACAAAATTAGTCAACACTAAGAGTCATCATATATACTATTATTTTGTGATTGCTCAAAATTAAAGTCCATTTACTATCTTTTGTGATTATTTTTAAATATTATTACAAAGTTCCGTCACGTATTTTTATTTTTCTAGTATCGTACGTACAACCAATTAACAATTAGTATGACATGGTCATCACAATTATAATATATTAATGACAAAATTAGTCATCACTAAGAGTCATCATATATGCTATTATTTTGTGATTGCTCAAAATTAAAGTCCATTTAGTATCTTTTGTGATTATTTTTAAATACTGTTACAAAGTTCCGTCACGTATTTTTATTTTTCTAATATCGTATGTACAACCAATTAACAATTAGTGACTATTTTTGTATTAGAGAAATGGTTTGTATATCTAGTCGGCAGAGGGTAAATTAGAGTTCGAACAAATGCATCCGGTTAACATAAAGTTATTTTTTAGTAAGTTGATCAATTGATCAATAGAATACTGACATACATACAGCCTCACTTGCGTAGTCAATATTCTACTGATCAATTGACTAACTTATTCCAAAATAAACTTCATAGCTAACCACTTTCCGAACAAATATATGTTATCTAATGAATATGCAAATGATTAGGTGGTATCATTTATATTTAGTCGGATGCATGTCAATCGATATGTCTTTTTTTATTGAGCATTACAGCACTAAATTTCTTTTTTCTAGAACAAATAGTGTGTTATATATTATATATACATACACAATTGTAGAATATGTATTAATAATAATTGGTTGAATTTTGGAGATATTAAGTTGTAAATATCATTTGCCATGCAAAAATTAGAAAAAAGAGAATGTGGACTGACTCAGTGAGTTGAGCGCACCCTAACTAGGAAGGCAGGCTAGCTAGATAAGCTGACAATCGGAAATTTCAGAGTGAGTCAGTGATGCAACCTGAGTTTCTTTAACTTTCAAGAGGAACGTTGACACCAATCATTCTCTCTCTCTCTCTCTGATCACATCAGTCAACAGACATATAAGACCCTGGAGGGTACCCCACAACTCAGCAAAACGACTGACTGATTCTACTAGAGCTTAGCCCTAGCCCCTATATAGCTAGCAATTCACAACCATCCACCTTATTGCCAATGTGAAATGCCAACTACCTGCCTGCCTGCCTGATTGCCGTACATTATTGATTGATAAATATGGATATTTTCATAAAGTTTATTTTTGAATAAGTTAATTAATTAGTCAATAGACTGTTGATACACATAAAATTTTAAATACGTGTCAATATTTTATAAATTATTTAATTAACTTAACTAAAAATAAACTTGATGTTAACTATTCCCGATAAATATATATATATGACACTCTTCTCTTCATTTTCACATCTAGCTAGCTATATGATCAAGTGGGACTAATTGTCAAAAATGGGCTATATATATGGGCCCCTCGCCCAGTTCATTTGAGTTGTGGATATATATGATTCCACATATACAGCCAACATGCACCAAATTATCTAGAAAGATTATATTTTCATTATATTTTATATTTTATGGAATTTCTATATATATATATATATATATATTATTTAGTTCAGCTAGCTCAATAAACTTAATTATTACTAAAAATTCTGATGATTCTTTCATTGTTGCACTTTTTTCGTTGTGTTCCAATTATGACTTTAAAAGAATTGAAGGAGGAACCGTCTGAGGTGATTAGACATTTGCTTAATTATAACTAGTTGTTGTGAATTGAAATAAACATAAGCCAAACGAAATGAGGGATTCAGCTAGCTAGCTAGGTTTCATGCAATTCCAATCAACTAATCAATGAATCAGGACGTGGATGTATCTTTGATTTGGGCTCGCGTGAGTACTACTAGTATATTTATTGATAATAACAAGATAATGAGAGATCGAAGATAGGATATATCTTCATACTGCTACTCCCATATAATACCTTCTTTCTTAAAAGATAATCGTTTAAGATTTTGGTACATGGATTAAGAAAGTAATTTAATAATAGTAAAATTTATTTAAAATTTCATCACTACCCTTTTATAGGAAATTGAAAAACTATTAATACAAAAGAGAGAATTTATTGGGACAATGAGAGAAGATAGGGGTAATATAGAAAAGTAAATAATTTATTCTAAGAAGTTATAAACAACAAACATTTTAAATAAATTTTTTCTTCTAAAACGACAATCTTTTAGGAACGAATGAAGTATCTTTTATTGCTTTTGTTGTCGGAAAACAGACAAAATAATTGTTGATTATTTATATTCATAAAAGATATAAAAGACCCACCAGTACTATTGGAGCTACTCCTACTCCTAACAATATTAGTTTAGGTCCCATGGTTTTAATTCTACAATGAGATATATATATATATATATATATATATATATATATAGATGAATGTTACATCAACAAATGAATTAATTTAAACGAACGTTATAAAGTGTTGTATGACCTAATTAGGTGATAAACATGCATAAGCTATTGTGATCTAGACTTTTTAAACCATATATTAACAACGAGTTTTGTCGCATTCATGACTTTTAAGGAGACTAGCTACACCCAATGAGCTTTGTTAATATATATGCAATCTTACGAATATTTTGAACACAATTACATCTCAGGCTAGCGCTACTTGGGTGCCGACGGGGCCTGAGTTGCCCAAATTTATGTATCAAAAATGAAAATTAAATCTTTAAAGTTTTGATATTTTAATTTCTGACCCTCCCAAATAAAATAAAATAAAATAAAGAGAGAAGCTTATATATAAAACTTTTTATATATAGAGAGAGAGAGAAAAAGTAGACAGTACTCGCATTCATTCTAAAATATAAATCATTTTAATTTAATTCAAGTCGACTTGAAACGTCAGTGATCCATAAATATATTACCCGGCCCTTCATATATATATATATATATATATATAGGAATTTTTTAACATGTGCTTTTAGTGCACATGCTAAGCACACAGTTCAAGTGAATATTCTTTTGAATTGTGTGCATATTCCCTTGAACTTGGTGCAAATACAAAAATTAAAAGAATATGCACACAGTTCAAGAGAATATTCTCTTAAACTGTGTGCTTAGCATGTGTCTTAAGGACACATATTAAGAGAACCCATATATATATATATATATATATATATATATAAGTATCCCCACCCCCGAAAATAACTCCAGCCGCAGGGTTTAAGTACACAGTTCACAACCTCATCATGGGCTATTAATTTGCAATGAATGAAGATTAATCATGCAGCATTTTTTAGCTTCGATACGGTACTTGATCATCACGTTAAATTTAAAGGTCGGCCGTGGGGTACCTTTTATTTTCTTAATTTCTTAAGAAATTGCTTGGGTATTTCATTTTCTTATTAAATTCTAATCCACATCTATATACATAATACATGATGAGTTATACTCCCTCTTAATTGCCAAAAGCAAAATGATTTTTACGTTGGGTTGTCTAATACTACCTCCGTCCCATAATAAGTACTTTTTTAGCTTAAATCACACATACCAATACATAAATTAAAATGACAAAAATACCCTTAATATACATTTTTTTGTTTTGTTTGAGACTTTTTATTGCCTTTTGGTCTCTCTTTCTCTTTCTTCAACCTTTCAACTTCCCAATAAATACCATTGGTTGCATAAGGGCACATATGAAAAAATATTATAAAAATTGTATTGAAATTCTAACACATCACTTATTTTGAGAAAAAATATTAAGCCTAAAAAAATACTTATTGTGGGACGGAGGTAGTATAAGAACTCCCTCCCCTCGCTCCTCAAAATGATGACTAAATCTATAATTATTATTTTTAATTTTTTTCACAAAAGAATGAGTTAAAGTACATAAAATAATGGTAAATATGTTATTTAGACAGTTCATTAATATAAAAAAATAAAAGTACTCATTATTTTATGTAATCTTGTAAAACCTCTAACGATAAATTTAGATTTTTTTACTCTCTTTTCTCTATTTTACTCTCGCCTTAATGTGTTAAAAAAAATGTACTTTATTTATTCTTTTGAGTACAGAAGAAGCATGTATGTATATATATATATAAATCAATATCTTATTTTTCAGTACAACGAGTCATATATGTTTTTAATTTTGGTGTACTTCTTTATTTGCTTTGATTAAACTAGGTACTACTTCCATCCTATAATAGCTGACGTTTTAGAAGAAATTTTTTTCCTCAATTTATTTGTGGTTTACAACTTTTTATGAAGAATAAATTATTTACTTTCCTATATCACCTCTACTTCTCTCATTGTCTCAAAAAATTCTCTCCCTTGTATTAATAGTTTTCAACTTTCATAAAGGGTAGTGATGAATTTTACACAAATTTTAATTAATAAATGATAGTATTAAATGACTTTCTTAATCCATATGCATGAAGCTAAAACAACCGTTATTATGGAATAGAGGGAGTAATTATTATGATGTATTCTCTCTATTCCTAAAAAATTGTCGTTTAAGGTTAATACACACAGATTAAGAAATGTAATAATACTTAGCGAAAATACTATACTACCCTTATTAATTGTCTCAATCAATTATTTTCTTCCCAATGTTTCTTATTCAATTCAACCAATTACTACTTGATTATAGTATTGAATTGAATAAGAATCATTGGGAAGGGAAAAAAATTTTAAATAGGAGAAAGCTTTAAATAAGAGTAAAGTAGGGAAAAAAATAGCTAATGTGTATTGATAAACTCAAAACGACATTCTTTTTGGAATAAAAATTACTTCCTTAAAACGACAATATTTTAAGAACGGAAGGAGTATATCAAATTGGGTATGGAAATTATATTTTTACCAGGTGATAATTAAAGAACTTTAAACATACTAATAACTCACTCAACATATCGACATAATTAACATTTGGTCCCGTGCACAAGATAAAAATAAAATTTATGGTGGCACAAACAGATCCAACGGTTGTTAACCCATCTCTCAAATAACACTAGTTGAATGATCCCTCAACTATATATATATATATATAAAATTAATGGAAACCCCTTCAAAAATCCAGAGTAGTTTAAATTTAAAATACAATTCAGCACCTCAACAACCCATTTTCTTGGGTACTAGCACCACCACAAGTGTCATGGAAACTTCCCGGCTTCATAACTTCAGATCATCACCACACGGCTTTACACAAAATTTAGGCGGCGGCGGCGGCGGAGGCGGCAACAACAACAACAACAACATGATGATGATGATGCTTCCAACAGATGTTTCTTTTTCCACCTATCTCAAACCACCACCTGAACATGATCATCACCAGCAGCAGCTCAAGTCATCAGCAGCCCCGGCCCCTGTGCTATTGGACGACTCCGAAATCAGCATCTTCGACGCCCAAAAATACTTCAACGAATCGAATCCCGACCCAAAAACTAGATCATCATCATCATCATTTTCCCCACCACAAATAATTATTAGTAGTAGTATTCATTATCATACAAATCCCGACGACCACACAAATATTATTCCTAGACTCTCGTCGGTTGATGGGTATAATAGGGCACGCTCTTTCCATGCAACTCCCACGGCCTCTTCCGAAGCCAGCTGGAACAGCCAGACCGGTCTGTTATCCAATCCACCTGGCGCATTGGCTGTGTCTTTAAGAAACCTCCCTTCTAAATCTGATAACCACCGGGACGGGAGAAGAGGAGGAGGAATATCCAATAGTACTAAGGGTGGTGGTGGTGGTGGTGGTGGTGGTGGTACTAAATGGTTTTTTGGACGAAAATGTCCCTGCTCCGGTAAGAAATCCGTTCTAGTTGAGGAATTAGTAGTAATCTCCGAATCCAAAACGACGTCACCAGCTTCGTATACCAAAAAGCAATTAATTAATCATCATCAAATCAAAATCAAAATCAAAGTTTAGGACACATACAAGAGATTATTAAAGAAATTCCCAATCATCAACAAAGGTTGAGCTCATGCTCATCAATCCACGAAAATCATTTTCCGTCCAAGGGGTTCCACCACCACCGACAACAGCAACGCTTGTCGGCGTCAGGAAGGCCGCTTACCGACGGTCCCGGCGGTGGTTTTTCGTTTCCGATTTTACACAGTCCGTCCTTGCCACCGCAATATGCCTTGGACGATCCGCCTCGGGATTCGTTGGAGGTTTTTCAGCCTGTGGATGAGCAGCCGGTGCCGAGAAAGGCCGGTGGTAGGGGATTCGGATTCCCTGGAAGTCCGATATCGCGCGTGACGGCTACGGATGACGACGTGGCCAGCGATGCCAGCTCGGATTTGTTTGAGATTGAGAGCTTTTCAACACAGACAACTTCTTATCCTATGTATCGCCGGCGAGATTCGCTAGATGAAGCTCAGAATTTCCACGCGACTAGAAGATTATCGGCGAGTAACATGTACTGTACTCGCCGGAGTATGGACGAGCCCACGGCTCCGTCCATTGCGCCGACGGAGTGCTATGAGCCGAGCGAAGCCAGCATTGACTGGAGTGTGACAACGGCCGAGGGGTTTGACCGGTCAAGTGTCACCAATTTCTCCATATCAGCTACGGAAATTGATGACATGACAATGGCACGGCATGCATGGGTGGTTAACAACGGCGGTGGTGGTGGCGGGGAAGGGGGTAGGAAGAAAGGGAATGGAGTGGGGCTGCTGATGAGCTGTCGGCACGAGAAGGCGGTGAGCGTAGGGCCGCAGCCGGTGAAATGCGTGGCGGTAGCAGGAGAGCACGGACAGCATGGAGGGGGAGCAGGGCCAGCGGCAGGAGGGGGAAAATTGCCATTAATGTCCACGTTTATGCATGTGAGTAGTAGGGGTGGGGCAGTAGGTGCTTCTAACTCTAGCTCTAATATTAAACCACCGCCCCTTGCACGCTCTCACTCTGCTCGTTTGTCCCTTGCTTTTGCAGCATAGAATTACTTATCCCTATTTAACACATGCCATATTCTCCTCTTGCCTTGCTTAATTTCCTCATGCTTTTACTTTTTTTATTTTTTATTTTTACGTACATGCATATGTTAATTTTTCCATTGGTTTCTTGTGGGTGACAATAAAATTTCCTTTTCTTGCGTCTTTCCATGTGGTTATCTGATATCCTTGAGTGAGTTATATGTGATTACAAATGTCCAAAGTTTGCATCACAGACATGC
Source organism: Panax stipuleanatus (assembly GCA_020205555.1). Taxonomy (NCBI): domain Eukaryota; kingdom Viridiplantae; phylum Streptophyta; class Magnoliopsida; order Apiales; family Araliaceae; genus Panax; species Panax stipuleanatus. Next base: position 140,780,450 of record CM035118.1, on the reverse strand, counting down.
ATGCATATGAGGGTAAGAATGAGAAATGGAATTGATGCGAATAAATGGAATAAGACAATCGAACATATTCATTTTCTCCTCCAGAAATAAAATTCAAAAAATTTGACATCTTCCGCGTACATCACCTTTACATTCATTTTCTCCCCCATCTCTGCAGGATGGACCAAATGATTTTTTATTTATGGCAGTTATTTTTTGGCAAAAGTAAATCATAATAAACAGAAGTAGAAAATTTGAGATAATTGTTTTAGATATGCATGTGCTTGCTTGAACAACAACAACTGCCATAAATGAGTCAAATTACAAAATTGAGATTAATTTGGGGAAGGGACTACTTCCGTTGATTGCCGAGCTGATCATCACCCTTCATGTAGGAGCATTGTTTGCACAGCTCACCCCTTCATGTGGGAACTTTTGATTGCTGCTCAGCTGATCTAGATCCCTTCACTTCACGTGGGAACATCTATCTATCTATCTATCTGGGACTGCATCTTCTGATCTTAACCTCGGCTCTTTATACAGGGTTTCCAAATTTTATATACCAAATGTAAGGTGAGGGATGAATTACTGTTTTCCTGACCAAATAAATATTTTATGGAAACACTAGTGTGTTTATACTGATGTATAATTAGAGAAAATGTGCATCAAATTATCCAGAGTATCAGGGAAAAACTTTCTCGCAAACAAGTAGCAAGGCCGCTTCATTCCGTTCCATATGCAAGCTCTTGTCAACACCCTTCTCTGAAATATCAAATTAGAACCACAAAATGCCTTAAACTTCCATCAAGTACCTTCAAACAATTCAAACCAAAACATACAGTATGGTATATATTTATCAAAACAGTTATTGTACCTTCTCATCACTTGTAACATGTACATTGTTCTCAATGGACTGCATTTTAACAAGTAATAAGCATGGTCTATGTCAGAAATCAGGAACTAGTGGAAACCAAAACTGTAAAATTAAAGTATATACGCTGAAAGAACAAAATCGTACTGTTATGGTCTTAAGAAGCTCAAATGTAACATCTTGACCCCGAAATGATCGTGGGTGCCACTTCATTTCAGACCAATCCACAAATGTTACTGACCAACTCGTAATTCCATTAGGATCAAACATCTGAAAGAAAAACGACTGAGAAAGAATGGCAGCTAAAATATAGCTACAGTTGAATGAGACTTCATGACAGAAAGAACAAAAAGTTTCTAAAGCTAACCTTGAACAGGGTTGGCAGGTAATGTTCATCAGCATAGCAATTGCGCTGCCCCTCCATACCTGGCTGGAGAGTCAAAACCTCAAGTCAATGTATTTATAATGGGAATGCTTTCAATATATATGAACTACCAGAATTTCATGTCATACAATGCTATTAAATCAAAGTTACAAAAGGAAATGCAGAACAAAGATATAGAGCATATAAGATTATTCACTGACATATTTCTTTTATTTCAAGTTTTGATTGAACAAATTAATATACTGTACAGATATCCACCTCAATGATCAATGGTTGTAGTGTTTTCACATGTTAAGGAACAATTGGGGCTCCCTCCATCCCAAATTCACGGTCGTCTTTTTTTTTAGACTACATATCAACCAATGAAAAAGACCAATATTTTGACACAGATTTTGAGACATTCAAACAAGACATTTAGAGATGCTATTTTTTTACACAATTATATATATATATATATATATATAAAATTATTATTAACGTCATGCATCCGTGCCACACATATGGCTTTCAACTGTGGTACTCAAATTGGGACAGTGGGAGGGCTTATATAGTACAAAATTGGTGAAAGAGAGGATTTCCCTTAACAACAACAACCCCCAAAAGAATAAAATGGAGATTACATGGACAGGTCAAATATGAATCCCAATATCTGATCAACTTCGTTTGACTCAGAAAAGGGGGGAAACTTGGGAAGTACCTTAAAAGATGATAATTTTGTGACATTCATATGAACCAGGTGATGCCATAGTTTTTGGGCAAATCAAATAATTCAAATAATTCAGGGTTGAAAATTGAAAATGAAAAACCTTTAAAAGTAATGCTGAAAACAGTAATAAATTATCATTTTATTATTTTTGCTTTTTGTTCCCTTTTGAACACGAGTACTTGACAGCTAAATATCCACTCATCATAATATTTTAAGCATAAACTTACCCTACAGTAAAGCCTGAATTTAGTGTAATAAAGATTGTCAGCCATAACTAATATTGCATGTTGCCTTTTCATAGTGAACCACTGCAACAAACAGAACAGGAATGTTACAAATATGAGAAATATTTAACTTTCTGCTTCCCCTATTAATTCAAAAGTCAATGAAGTGCCTTGATATTAATACACTAGAAGCACAATTTACTAAAAAAATTCATAATCAACTGAAAAGAATTCAAACCCATGTTGGATATGTATAGTTTTAAATTACCAGTTACTCTAAAAGAATTGTCCATGGATGGGCCAATATGTATATCATCGTTTTAAAACTCCATTAACATGCAACCTCAACCCATGAATAGACAAATTAAGTTGCATAATGCACAAACCAAGCATCTCTTGCAAAACCAAAGCGCTGCTAACATGTAAGTTATGAGTTACCTCAAAGCTTACTATATTAGCGAATGGACACAAGAATGTATATCCTACTTCTACTTATAGAATTCGTTCACAACTACAATCTACCAACATATATCCCTGGACATGAATTCACAATGCGATTGGCTTCCACAAATCAAGTTCCCACTTAACGAGCTCAAATATTAAATTGAAAGTCTCTACATTGAGAGGATGCTTGTCATAATAAACCGACAATAATGATATTTTGAAACAAGAGTGGAGTACCAAATTAACCACCACACAACTAATATTGGGGACTCGGTGAAAAGGGCAAATCATTACTTCACCGATATGAAAAACTGTGCATGGGAAGTGTACTAAACCATCAAAGAACCTTTTAACCAGTAACACATAAATAGTGAATGATTTACTTATAAATACATAAGCCACCAAATTTAGTTTCAAGTTTATATATGCTCTGAAAATACCTGTGAACCTTTCCGAAAGTATTTCATTTCGACTTCTGGCAGCATATGCTCTGAGTACCTACCACCACCATGCGGACCTGGATCTTCAAAACTAAAGAGTGTACAAGTGTGTGAGAGGGAGAAACACACACATACACATGCAGAAAAGAGAGAGAGAGAGAGAGAGAGAGAGATTTTCATATCCCACCCAAATGATGATATGGCTTTCATGGTTTGGAACTCTAAAATTTAAACTCAGTATCGGGTTATGTTCTGTAATTTGTCAACTGCATAGAGATGTAATTACTTGATTTTATCCATTCTCCAGTAGTATTAAAAAGTGCAAAGTTGAAGTTTCCACTAGGACACATATGATGGCATTTATAAGATGAAAAGAACATTAAGATAATTAATGAAGTTTGTAAAATTAATTATTTTATCCAAACAAAAATGTAATGGACATTGCAGGTCAAGAAAGTATAGTTGTCTTACCAATCAAGAAAACTGACATTGGCGAAAATAAGATAGTTGTATACATAATCAAAGTTATGAATTGGTACACAACTGCAAAAGGTGAAACAGTTATTCAAAAACTCGTCATGGAAATGACTAGTGCAACTCAAATACAAGTAACAAGTAAAACAAATCTATATTACCCAATTACCTATCAGATAGCAAGACAAACTGCTGATTATCAGGATCTTTAAGTGCATTTGCCAAAAGTCTCCTCTCTGCATCTACCATGGATATTTTTCCCCAAACAACCTACCAGTTTGGTCATAAGATCAATTTACAGATCTAAATTCATTTTTAAAGCCATCAATATATATGGACGGGGAAAGGTAAAATTAAAAGCAATTACTCCAAGTCCACATCATTTCATAGAATATACTCCCGATGTCCCACATTGTTTGCAGCACTTCATTTAGTGTGTGTGGCACGGATTTTAAGATGCGTTGAAAGTACATTTGAATATATATGTTCAAAATAGTTGTAATGTAGTTAAAAGTTATACCATTTAATTAATTAAAATATATAAATATATACAAAAAAAACAATATTAAACATGATCAAATGGAAGTATTAGTCTATCATTATTGAATGCAAAGTCCTCCGAGGGGAAAATTTACCTTCTCACTGTGTACATTTCGACCAGCAAAATAACGACTCACATGTACCGGTTCATCCCTAGATGCATGTACATAAACGGTGAATCTGTCCTCATTGCCCTGTAGAAAGATTAAGAATAATTTAGACTTTCCTTTGGAAGCAAGGAGCAGTTAGAAACGAACTTTCATGAAAAGTTTGATTACAAAGATAAAGGTTATGTTAATATTCATTAAGACTAAAGTGAGTGTCAACAATAAAAATCTACGTTAATATGAGTATCTTGTATCCGCAAAGTATAATATCTTGCCATCCCATCTTATAATGACTTTTAAATATGTAATTTGTCAAAGCAGCAGCAGAACCAAACACCACAGTCATTTCCTTAGTCAAGAGTATACAATAAGCATAACTCAGGTGTTGAACGTAATCTATTGCACGACGTAGTTGGAGGATCCAGATGGATATCTGGTAGGGCCGGGGGTTTTGGGTCAAAGGATAAATCTAACAAAACAAATCACACAAATCTCAATCAATTCTATAATATTTATTGTCTTCCATGATCAATATAAATCCATATTTACCATACTCCTAAACAACTTTCCTAACCTAAAGTGGATTCGAATAAGATAATTACCAAAATTACAAAATAAATAAATCAATATAATTTCTAGAATCTTCCTTTATGTGCATGGTTCCAAAATCTCTTATATTGGTCCAACCATGTCTCGCGAGCTTGTCCTACATCAATATCTCCTCCCCCTCTCTCCAAGGGCCTAAATCAAGCATACATGTCAAAGTACTAGACTTGCCGGTCTAACAAGACTCTTTATACATAATTTAACAGGAAAAAAAAAGAAAGAAAAAACAAATCAATGCAGCTAAAGACTAATTCACTACGACTTCTTTTTCCACAATACACTACCTCAGCCACTTGAAGTTAAAATATCATATTATCACTATGATGCATTCTATAAGAGCATGCTGAGAACGTTTATAGCATATAATTGCAATACCATTGTTTTATTTACAAAATTAATTTCAGAAGCCTTCTCATGGAATGGAACCACCTTGCAAGGGTTATATCTCAGTGTGCTGATATGCATAATTGCCTAATAGGCTTGAAATAGATGTTCTATACTAGTACTTGCTACATTAATGTTCTCGTTAAGTATACTCCTAACATATCGATGGAAAGATAAACCTGGTAAATACATTTACAATTCACTACAAAATACAACTTTAAGTTTTCTGCTCACCGAAAAGTGTATTATTAGCAATACTTATAAAACTATCAAACAGAATACATCTTTGACTACTCTACAGTCTACAACTAACAAAACTAGAAACAAAAATAATTTGACTATAAGTAATACATAAATATGACAAGATAAAAGGGCGTGATTAAGAAGCAAAACTCACATCAAAGAACATATCCCACAGCCTTTCAAAAGGTAATGGCCCCGGCGTCAAAAACATGAAAGCAACTTTTGGGTTTTTCGACTGAATTGGAGGTGTCTTCAAGATTTCTCTAATGACCACTTGAGCTGCTGTCTCTTCATCAGTTAATTCTCTAGCCGGGACAGATGCAAGTTCTTCAACTGTACAACCCCTGGAGGAAAATAAATTGCAGGCTGCAGAACTCCCAGGCGGATGTGTATAGACTGCAATCAGAAAAATGCTCACCATACAAACAAACACAACAATCCACTTTGGCCCCTTTACATGCGGACGATGGCGTGATCCAGACATCATTAGAAGGTGTTTAATATCTAGTCTCCACACACCAGCTGTCTTCATTTAGAATGAAGTCATTACTGGGTGGTAAAAAAATATCAATGATTGCCCTGTAATTTTGAACATTGCAGTGTTACAGAGGAGAAAAAGTCTTCTTCCAATTAAGAATTCTGAATACCATTAACCGATAGCTGATACACTAAAACTTGTAGATGAAACGTATGCTTAAGAACCTGCCATATGATTCCATTAAAACTAAAAATGAGAATCTATATCTTAGAATTTAAATAGAGGTTTGATAATCTCTATTCTGCAAATAAAACAAAAAAAAATCTAGTAAAACGCAAGCAGAAGGGAGAAAGGCGGAAGGGGAACATCTTTTCACGTAATGAAAGAGTTAAAAATTTGTTAATTATAGCAGATAAACACACATATATAATAAACTAGGTGTTCACCTTTTTTTATCTTCTATTCTTTCTTTTTCTTTTTTTTCTCTCCGGGGTTTTGGGGTTATGAGACAACAAAATTCATGAATTCAAATAAATCTGAATAACCAACATTATTTTGGCAAATTAATCTCAGGAAGAAAAAAAGAGAGGAAAGGAAAGGAATATAGAAAATCTTGCAATAGAAAAGTTGCGACTTTTGTTGCGAGTACACATCCACAAATGAACAAAAATGTCATTGTATTTTGTCGCAACAAAAATCGCAATGTTTTGTCGCAAGATATAGCAGAAAATCTAATAGAATGTGTTTAAAGGGTGACTAAACATTCTAAAATCATATCTTGAAGAAAAATACTGTATATGGTTAAGGACATTAATACTCCCTCCGTCTGGAAATGTACAGAGTTCTATTTAATTTGTTTGACTTTGTTCAAATATTAAGGTTTAGATTGGACAAATGTAGACATAATCTTATTTGATGATTTTTCTTCTATATTAAATTTCAACGTGTATAATTTATTATTACGAACAAAAAGAGTAGGACTCTCATATCCTGAAGGAGGTAGTTTAAAACTCCTGATAATTGCTTCCATGTCTTAAAAATGTAGGATCAACATTATAGTGCTCAAATCCCTGGAAGAATTGACAGCCGTTGCAATGTTAAATCAACCTATAACATGATATTTTATTTCCTACACAGAAATATCAAGCAAGGGAACTGATGTTTAAATATGATCACAACTTGAGATTTTTTAAACAAATTATATGCATCAAGTACGTTGTAAGAGTTGTGAAGTGAACATAACTCAAATCTACGATTCAAGCATAATTAATACCCTTATATGTTTGACATAGAGTCTAAAACTTTTGGTTTTCCAAAAGAAAGAAAAAGGTTATCCAAGTGGTCTCTCTTTTAAGGATGTAGAAACCATAAAAGTTCATCATACTGAACATCATTCTTCACAGTTCATCAGATCATCAACTTTCCAATAACATGATGAACATCTAACCGAGCAATGTGACAAAGTGAAGATAACCCATTTGTATGTAAATAATGTAATCTCTCGTCATCCAATTCAGAAATTGATTCTAATACAAGTTGGTAACAACACATAAGCATTTCTAAATGCAAACACAACAATACCATAACTTTCATTTGTAAGCCACAATATAATTTTCACCGATGCCATTTATACACGTAGTTAATACATATAACAAGACAATTTCTGTAAATAATGAAATGAAATGTCATTTACAACTAAACAATTCAACACTTGGAAAAAAAAATCAATCTGAATTCAGCAAAATCGAATGAATAGGAAAATACCTACGTGTCAATGATCAAACGCAGCAGCTCTGAGTGTGACTGATCAGACATCGATCGAGAGATCTAACACAAATAGATGGAGAAATCAATGAGTGCGTAACCGAATCGTTCTCTGTATAGATATAGATATATAAAAACAGAGGTTAGCGATGATGCTATGTTGATGGATCCGCCAGGCCAGGTTCCAGACAAGACGGACGGAGGGAGGAGAGAGAAAGGAAGGATAGAAGCCATAGAACAAGAGGACTGTGTTATACTCCAAGATTCTAACACCACGTGCCTTGCTTTTTTGTGTTTGTCCTTTTTATTCTATTTTTCTTAACTTTTCAATTTGTATTATTAAAGGAATTTCTTAAGTTGTGTTCTTAAGGGTATGAATGCTAAGCACAGAGTTCAAAAAAATATTCTCTTAAATTGTGTGCATATTTTTTTAAATTTGATATAAATATAAAAATTAAAAAAATATACATACATTTCATGAAAATATTTTCTTAGATTGTGTGATTAGTATGTATCCTAAGAGCATATGTTCAGAGGACCCTATTATACAATTCATAACAAGCTTTTTCTAGTGGAAGGCCTGCGTGGAAAGCGGGAATTCAACTTGGCATTGAGAATGTTCAAATTGTAATATGTGCCGGAAATTGTTAGCTTCAATAGGAGTTAAGTTATCCTTCCTTGCGAATGGAATCAACACAGACTCGAGTAAGATACGGCTAGTACAGGTAAGATATCCTAAATTTTGGGAAGGGTGCAGGCGTGCAGCCAGCCCCCCTACAAGAACTGTCTGTACACATCAGAATGAACTCTTAGACTTTGTCTCTGAGTTTGTGAACAACAAATAAAGTTATTTTATAATGAAAAATGAAAAATAATAGAAAATTTGTATTTTTTTTCATGATGTATTTGAGTTTATAAAGGAAAAAAAAAGTAAAGTTAAGTTTTATATTTAAGTTAGAGAGTTACATTTATATTATTTATGTAATGTTTTATAATTTAGAGGGTATAATATGAATGATAAACGATGATATTATATTATTTAGTTATCTGTTCAATTTCGTCCATTTTTTGATAGAAGAAAAGTGACTAAATTTTTCGCCGAGTTCTTTTTATTTCCGTTCTTAAAAACTTCACAATTAGACAAAAAACACTTAAATTTTGTCAATTTTAAAACAATGCTAAAGTACCTATATAAAATTGTCACTAACCATATGTTATGAATACAAATTGAATTCAAATTTTGACTGGGATAAACAATTCACTTATCATTGAACCAATGAATAATTAGTACCAGATGACCGGTTGAAAAAAAAAAGGACAGTGCATTATAAAATAATTATACAGAATTATGTAAGAAAGAATCATATAAAAATATCAAAAATATATTTAGAAATATCAATTCCCAAAAAAAGAAAATGATATTCATACTACCCACTACCCACTCTTATATCATAAAAAGAGTTACTAGTATTTGCTACAGTATTTATTTCATACAAATAGTTTTTGTTTTATAATATTCTTGGATCACCTAAACATAATTTAGCATTATGGACATGGCCTGTGCAAGAAAACATTGCATAGTCCGTCCGTACGAGGTCCAAAAATTATACAGAATCAAAAAGTTTAGAAAGCAAGGGTGGTCCAATATTTTATCAATAAGTCTAGGGGGACATTTTTCTAATAACATTTTTTTTTTGAGTAACTCACAAAAAATGTATAGTATTTATTTCAACTGAAATTTTTACAGAAAACAGTGTTTTAGATGTAATTTGGATACATACAAGAAACAGGGTCTAAAATAGTATTTTAAGTGTAATTTGGATACATACAAGAAACATGGTATGTACAGTCAATTTGTATATCTATACAGTTCACTGATATAAAATATTGAAATTGGGGATTACTTTATAAATTAGATACTTTATGTAGTAAACTGTAAGTTCAAATACATTGGGGCCGAATTATGAATTTGATGGCGGTTGCTTAAATGTTACATTTGATAAGGATAGTAAATGGAAAAAAACACCTCTTTCTCCTTCAAATTCTACCATTTTGATGAGAAAAATGAGTGTTGTATGGTGCCAAAATAATATATTACAAAAATAACTTATAAAATGATGTGCTAAAATATAATTAACTATAATTAATATCAGTCATATTATTTTGTAATTATTTTTGTCATGATCAAAACATTAATAAAGAAAAATTACTAAAAAATAGTTGTGCCGAATATCTTTATTACTCGGAAAATCTTACAACTGTAAAAATTCTAAGAAGATTTCGACTCTTGTTAACCTATTGCTTCTTTCTTTTATTCCTTAAGCCTATGTTTATTTGCAAGTAAGGATATGACTATTAATCTTGTGTCTGTTATGTTTTAAAAATTAGACTTGTGAGTATTAATTTAGTTTAACCATGTATTATACTTCTAGAATTAATAATCCTAAGATTATAATCTCAATCCCGATATTATAATTATTGAAAACAAACATGACCATTCTTTTCTTTTGTTTCCTATCCTTTTTGGGACAGATAGAATATTTGACAATTGAAAATAAATTAGAAAATAACATAATATTACGTTTTTGGTTCTAAAATTAAGAGTATAACTTATTTATTTATTTTATATTAGAGATTCAATTTTTTTTTTTAAATATAAAATAATAGTCCCACCGTTCTATAAATATTAGCACAACATATTTTTTTGCACAAAGTTTAAGAAACATTCAAATTTTAAGTTAAGTTCCAAAATGTGTGGTTTGGAGTAGTCTAAAAATATAAATCACAAACAGTTTAGTTGGTCAAGGGGATTTACTATACATTCAAATAATAAAATTTAACATGATTATGAATAAAATAATCATTTAAACTCATAAAACTACATAAAAAAGAAGTGTTATAATTTTGTAGAATTTACTAGGAAAAAAATGAGTTTGAATAATTATGAGACAGATAAAATATGAAAGTTTTAACGTTGTATTCTCTCTTCTGGAAACGGAAAATATAAGCAGGGAGGATGTAGAAAGGGTAAAAATAAAGAATGAGAAAGTGCAGCGGTAAGCATGATGTCAGGGGTGGAGTAGAGTCGCTGATAGTAGTAGTAAGTGACAAAAACAGCCGGAGCAGAATTTCAATTTTAATTAATGAACGGTGATTGACATTTGACAATGACTGAAACTACCAAAAAGTCTATGGCCCCCACACGCACCGCACCTGACATGACTTGAACTTTAATAACTATTATTAAAAATAAATAAATGAAATTTCTTAACATGCGATCTTAAGATACAATGCTAAACACACAGTTTAAGAAAATATTCTCTTAAATTAGGTGTATATTCTTTTAAATTTAGTGTAAAATTAAGAGAATATACACACAGTTCAAAAAAATATTCTCTTGAACTGTATGACCTTAAGGCACATATTGAGAGGACCTAAATAAATACGTAACATTTGTTTTTTAAATTTTTATATATTTCTTTCTCACATAAAATCGAGACTCACTATATACTCGTATAAAAAAAAACCGTAAAAATATTAAAAATACATATAAAAAATATCAGTTCCCTAAATAAAATTTATTTGATTTTAATAGCCCCCACTTAAGTACGTTAAAGTTCTTTTTTCTCTCTAAAATTAGTAAATCCTATTTAAATACATTTTGAAGGTAAAATAAAATTTATATAATATATTTAATTAAAAATGTGTACTTCATACTTTTTTTCTTGAAAAAAATAATATTATACTTCAGTATATTTTTGTGAAACAAAAGAAATACAAAATTGAAATGAATATTACTATAATGCAAGAGAAGACATTGAAAATTATTATAATTTCAAACATTTGTGAAAAAGATACTACCATCTCATATTACTATTTTTAGACTACTAATTTTTCTCTCTTTTTTATCATTCCATATTTTAAACCTTAAATAATATATCTAAATTATGTTACATATTATAATGCTTTATTTTTAATATATATAAATTTTCGTTTATAATATATTATAGTCATATTGATCTGTCACATTCTTTCTCAAGAAAACTTTTCATAATTTTCTTTTCAAATGAAGATTGCACACTCGCATGGGAGATGAAAATTTTGTTAAAATAGTAAAAACAGTTTATCACGCTTGTAAACAGGGACGAAATTAGGATTTTTGTTTGGCCTCAAAAAAAAATTTAATAACATAATATAATTAAAAAAATGGTACTCGATAAGAATGCATTAATATGGATCGTAATTGATGTAAGCTCGTCGAACTTCATCACACCACGACATTTTCATATTTTGATACATTTTTCAGGATAATACTCCAAATAATTAATATTCTATTATTTACCTTCAATTCTTGGTGATTTTAGAGAACGTTGTTCTTGTTCAGAGGTTGGTAGAGATGTTTGAACATTAAGCTCAGAGGTAAGTAGAGATGTGTCAACATGATTTGATTGTTTTCTCTTGAAAAATGAATCAATATTATGTGATTTTAATTCCCATATGATTCTAAAATAAAAAATAAAAAATAAAAAATTCAATTAACTACACTACAAGAATTAGTTAATCAATAATTGGACCTTTTATTGAAATTTTTAATAATAAAATTTTCATAACTTTGTAATCAAATAAGTAAGATTTTAGTTGGTTACCAGAAAATAAATTGAATATGCAATTGGAATTAACATATACAATATTATGATCACTCATTAAACTTTTAAAAATTAAAATATCAAATTTTTTAAAATAAACAAAGAATAAAAAAATTTAAATAGGGTTTAAGTTGGTTACATGAATATAAATGTATCATTCAATTAGAATAACACATAGAATATTATGCTCCAATTATACAAGCTTACAATTATAATAAATTTAATAATGATATATTTTCAAACTTCAGAATGAACGTTATAAATTTTTCAAACCTTGGAGGGTGGAACGTGACCTCCTCCAGCCCTATACTAACTTCGTCCCTGCTTGTAAAAGTACATTTCTTTTCCTCAAATTTTTTGCTATTGTGTCAGTTGATTAATATTTTTTTTTAGAGTTTTGAATCCTCATAATCACGTACCGATGCTAATCAAAATATCAATTAATTCGCAATGATTCTGAAAAATTATAATAATTAATTAAGTCACGCAAGAGAAAACCAGTCCCAAATAAAGCGAGAATCATAATAAAATAAATAAACACACATAAAAATGATAATTGGAATTGAGACCTATAACTTTGAACAAAATAATTTAAATTTCCATTCACATTAAGAATGTAACGTTTTAACAAGTACTAGGCAAATTGATGGTGTGCAATGTCTTTCTTTGATGGGCCATATGTCTCAGTAAAAGAAAATCTCACTTGACATTTTCTGTAATAAAAAGGAAATAGAATTTGTATCCTCCAATTCTCATTAATATTAACAAATTATCAGATTGCTCATTGAAGTGTTGGGTCCGAAATTCCAAATTTTTGATTTTTTTTTTCTGGGACTAAAATATAATTTTATAATCAAGTATAAAAATTCAAACATCACTAAAAGATGAAGAAATAAACTCGTAACCAAACAAAACTCATATAAACAGAAAACAAACTTTTCATAATGGAATAAATAAATTCACCTAAGTGAGAATTGAAGCAATTTCATCTCTGTCTTTGCATTGTGATTGTGAAGCTGCTATAGGCAGAGCTAAGAATAAGAGATATAATGACAAAAGTAGGCATATACGTCTAAGACATAATATTGTGAGACAACTCTAATGTGATGGGATTATATCATTTAACTTTGTTAGGTCAAAGATAAATGCTTGCGGATCCTTCTGACAAAATCACTAAGTAAGAAGGCTAGTGAGCAATACATCGAGGGGTATAGGACTACTGTCTATTATAGAAATCAACAGTGATGGTAACTCAACATATATGAATAGTAATCCCAGGAACTAGATTCATATGGGTAACAACAAATCATTGATTGATTGATTGAGGCACTGTCTATTTTATACATTTTTAATTTCATTCTTATAATGTAGGATAGTGATTCTACAATGCTATAGGTTGAGTTATATACTCTTGATGTTTTTCATAATCTTGTTGGGTGAGGTGTTTAACTGTAGAACACGTACATTTGATGGAAACACTTATATGAGTGTATAGGTGGAGCTGCCTCTTATGAAAACAAGTTATGTTTTCTAGAGCGCTCATGAATTTTAAGTATGGTGCAAAGCCTAAATGTGTCAAATCGCGACAGAACAACTTCAATTAAAGTTTGTAGTATAAATCATATGATTACTGATTCATAATAAAGAAGAAGGTTCATAGATTTTTTTTATTTCATCGAATTCATGTGAATCAATGTAACGCCCGAGAAAATCGAGCGTTTATGTAAATGAATTTTATTTGATTTATTGAATAAAATCTTGTTTATTTGTTTATTAAACTGAGTAAGCTAATCGTAGGTTGTTCTATGACCTAGAGAATGCAGAATTGAGGAGGATTCTGGTTACGTGCTAAAAATAATTGATATAAATTTATAAAACGAAAATAAAAGATTTTCGAGAATAAAAATATTTATGGGAAAAGACGAAATAGGCACTATTTAATTACGAAATCCTAAGGGTTAGGGTTGGAGACGCTAAGCCATTTTGAAGAGTTCGGAATATCAGAATGACATTCTGTCGAAAGATTTGACGGTAATATACCGTGAAAGGTTAAGTTAGCCGAGAAAAGTTTTCTCGGGAGGAAAGTGCAAAAATCACTATTCATCCGTTTCTGCTCGGAAATTTATTTTGAGATTCCGAGAAACAATAATGATAAGATTTCAAGGCGAGGTGAAATATGTAATAATAATTCACTTGTGGCTCACGAAGTTTTCGCGTAGGGAATTAGAACCTAAGCGTTAGGGAAAGTGAAAATAAAAGATTAATTGATTAAGTATAATAATAAATGATTATTATACGAAAAGAATACACGTATAATACGAGAATAATATGGAGAATATACGAGAATTATACGACGTATAATACGAATTTTATACGGAGTTAATACGTTGAAATGAATTGAATTGGAATTAATTTGAATTAAAGTTAATAAGTTTAAACCGTCGGTCGAATTGTTGGGTAAACGAGTGGGTTAATCCATGGGGCAACCCAAAGCCACATGGGTACATGTGGGAGCACAAGGGGGGCCATGTGCTAGCACATGCTAGCACATGGGGGGACATAGGCAAGAAGTGGAGAGGAGGTGAAAGTTAAGGAGGTTTGGCCTAATGACCAAACTACCCCAACTCTTGCCAATTCTATAAATAGAGGGCTTGGCCCTTAATTCTTGTTGTTTGAGAATTTCTATCAACCTAGAGAGAGAAGAAGAAGAAGAAGAAGAAGAAGAAGTTTGTGCCTTGCCTAGTCAACTCACCAACCAAGAAGCTAAGAAACTTTTGAGTCTCCATACTCAAGCAAACAAGGAACAATAAAGGTATAACAATAAGAAAACTATGTAATATCTCTTTTCTTTCAAATAATAATTTTGATAGAGAAGTGTTTGAGGAAGCATGAACCCTAAGAAGTTATAAGGATGGCTTAATGAGCAACTAAGAACCTTAACACGCCATGCATGATGAAACACTAAGAACTCATTAAGAACAATTGAAGAACTTAGTGAATTCATGTGTAATTGCATAAGGAACATGTTAAAACCATTAAAACATAAATGTTTTGAATGATTAGAATTAGTAATAATCAACCATGGGATTGATTTCCATTGGTTTGAAGTAATAATAACGAAGAACGAAGATTCGGCGAAAGTTACGCGATTAGACGATAATCGTTGAAAACGTACTTTTCTCGGATTAGAAGTCAAAAGTCGCCGTGTGACTCGAAAACGGTGGTTTATGATTGTAACACGTGTAATTAGGTAAATAAGATTTGCGAGAACAAGAACAAACCAATTCCAACTTAAAACGAAGAATCGAGCGTCGAACGTTCACGAACGTTTAACAAAAACGTAAAAATGGACTAATCGGCGAATTTTTCACCGACGGATTCAGAAATGAATTCCTACCTGATAGGATGATAGAGCATATTATTTATGAACTTTTTGCTTTGGAACGAGCCAATTCCGAGTTGTAACGGTTACGTTACGAGCTCCGAAAATTTCAGAATTTTCAAACTTAGGAAAAAAATTCTGAGGCTCAGGGGCAGCGCGGGCAGCGCCGCTCAGAAGGCATAGGCGGCGTGGGGCTCGCCAGTCCGGGGCAATTTCACTGCATAGGTAGCGCGGGGCGCTCTACTTGTAAAGCAAATGGGGCGCGGGCCGTGCCAGGACAGAGAAAAATGTTGACCAAGTTGGTTATGTACTCAACTCTTTTCCATAAGTACTAGAGTGTTAGTAAGTAATGAATGGGCATGAATGTAAACCTTTAAACACATGTTTAATCCATGATTTATAGGAATTAAACGTTAACCAAACATAATTGAACTTAGGTTTTGGAATAATTAACCAAGGTTTGAATTAAGGAGCAAGTGAAGTCTCATTTATTATCATGCTTAGTGATGATCGGTGAGAGTTCGATGTATAACATAGAAACGATAATAAGCCGTAATGAGCATTAAATAACTTGAACTAATGTTAATTAGTTAACGATTCGGTTAAGTTATACAAGAAGGAGAAGTTAGGCAAATACGTTGTATATCAATTATGAATTCTCATTGGTATGCTCTGTATTATGCTTTGTAGACGTTGTAAAGACTGAGTAGACTACGTATAAAGGTTTAAGAGACGCAAAGGCAAGTTTTCTGACTTCGTTCATACTTTATTATGAATGCAATGTTTTTCCAAACTTTGTCTATACGTTATGGTTGGACAAGTGGTCATTGTGCATAATTCCTTATGCATGAACTGTTATTGAATAGTCGATGTCATTTGATTCGGCTAGACTGAAACTTAGCATATTTTGGTGGGATTTTCCATAAATCTTTCCAAAATATATACAATGTGGTGATCCTATGCCAATTGCTTGGTACGGATTCTCAGGTAAACCTGAGTATAAATAAAACAAAGGTTTTAAACTTCGTTAATTCGACAGGCACGTGAGGTTGTCACCAATTAAACATAAACACGTTTAATGTATGAGTGCTGATCAACATAGAGTACTACAGGTTGATCACCTGAATGTGCTCGTAAGCTATATCGAACTTATGGCCTTTCGTGCCGGTTTGTTTATTTCATGAATGAGAACTAAATAATGGTTCGTGATCGTTGACCTAGATGGATTCCGAAAAGGCTATAAAGTCCTTAGGGAATGGTTTTAAAGGAATCAAAATGATATTTTGATTATTCTTAAGTACTTCATAACTATTGTACAATTATTGAAGACCAAGATATATGATTCTTGATTTTGTGATTTCAAGGTATAATGTTTAACTTGCTGAGCTGTTTATGCTCATTCTTGCTTAAAACTAAATAATTTCAGCTAAAGAGCGAACGAACCGAAGGATCCAACAAAGACAAAGGCAAGTCCAAGCTGGACAAGTAGCGACCTTTGTAATAGTATAGTATTAGTAGTGTAATTACTGATATTATGACTCAGAACATTGTAATGGTTACGAATAACTTGGGAAGAGATTAATATAATGTAATATTTAGTAAACTCATACGTGATATTGAAGCCTTTCAGTTGAATGTATGAGTAAACAGTCGTACCGTGTAGCACCATATCCAGGGTTTGAAGGTATCCAAATTTGGGGGCGTCACAATCAAGCCATATTTACTCAATACATTAGTTCATAGTCCAAAAGATACCGGTGTTAACGCACTGCACTCTTATATTCCTTACTCAATTTTTTTTATTTTTAATTTTGTAATATATGGGGGATTGTAGTATTTTTAAATAAATATTGAATATTTCAAAGTCAAAATTATATTTCTCATGATTTTTGATTGTTGACTGAGTTAATATTTTTTAGTTTACTAAATAAATAAATGTTATTTGATTGAGTCAAAAAGTTTCCAACAGCCAGTTGATTTTTTTTTCGTTTGTTCCAAATTGGCTTGACCTATTCATATGGGATTTGATTTGCTTGTTGAGTAAATTGAGTGAGATGACCGTTGCTTATTTGAGCCTACAAATAGGAATCAATTCTTCTCAGCTGGACACTGTTGGTTCCCAGTAGGCACAATAATAGATCTAGAAGGGGGGGTTGAATAGATCTTTTGCGTTTTTAAACTCTTTTCCTTATTATTTTGTATTGCTAAGAAGTTTGCACATGACAAACATACGAATCATTTCAAGCACAGCGGAATAAGTTAAATATCCCCTTCATTGATATATTGATAAACATTGATACATTATTCTCGGAGTTAGTTCATTTGTAAGTAGTTAGTACATACATAGTAGTTATAGCAGTTAAGTACATAATGTAAAAACAGAAAGTAAATGACAGAATGTAAAAGACACAAGGGATTTTAAGTGGTTCAGAGACACAAGCTCCTCATCCACTCTTCTGCACTTTCAGCAGGAAATCCACTAAGGAATGGGCAGCACCCTGAATAACTAAGATTCCTTCAAGGCCAGCAGCCCTGGAACTTCAGTTTACTAAGAACTCTTTAAGCCCTTCGGCTCGGAACATTTCTAGTTCACTAAGAACTCTTCAAGCCCTCCGGCTTGTAACTCATTTAGTCCCTCTGGACAAGGAACCCTCAGGCCCTGGCTACTTGCTATTGTAGTTGTTATTGTTGTTGTTGTTATTTGTGCCTTGCTTCTAAGATGTCTTTAAGCTTGATCATCTTTGTACTTAGCAGCTTGGCATGGTCCTCAGCATTCTTCTTCGAGTCTGGACCTCTTCTCTGGTGCAGCTGATCTTCATTCTGTTCAGCTCGTCTTCTCTTGATGTCAGCTGTGCACCATCACCACATAGGACTGCTAAGGCTTTTCATTGTGGGTCACCTTCTTCTGATCCTTAGCATTCCTTGAACCCTTCTTCGTAGATAAGCAGACATAGTTCTGCATCTTTTCTTTTTCAGCTTTTGGTTCTTCATGGTGATCCCTAGAGTGGCTCTTCTGATCTTCATTATACTTAGCCACTTTCCTGAATGTTATCTTCAAGGCCTTCTCGGCTCTCAGCTTAGCTGCCATCTTCAGTGGCATTCTCATCCTTGTTAAGTGAAGCTTTAGTCTGTTCAGTCCTTCTTCAAGTCTGCTTCACTTCCACCTTCGTAGTCTCACTGCCACTGAGACTTGTTCTATTCAGCTTTGGTGGAACTCGTAGAGTCAACAATGTAGCATTCCAACAACTCAACGATTCTGCAACATAGCAACAACTCTTATCTTTGAAGCTTGTCCTTTAAATACCCCTCCATGATCTTCCGTTGGAAAGTAGCCGTTGGAAAGCTATTTGAATTGCTTCGCAGATCTCGAGTTATTTGGTGCAGACTGCTGATGTGACGTGACATGTCCTTTTTGACTTTACTGATACAGCAGTCTGCTTTCTCACCTACCGCCTAAGAGATGTCACTGTTTCGTGTCAGGCTGGTAGTCATCTTTATTACTCCTTTCTGATTTCTTGATTCGAATCCTTAGGAGTTGTCCTTCTGCATCGATGCTCTCAATCAGTAACGTTCGAATGTCAATCTTCATATTGATACATTGTCAGAGCTTCAATATTCAGACGTCAGACCTCCACGATTCTGATGCAGATGTTCTTGGACCTTTATCGTAGTGTGTCTTGTAGAATGTTGTTTTGACTGGTTGAGACAACACTACGATTCTGAAGAGGGTACTTGGATGTTCAATGTAGAACACCTCTTCCTTTTCTTTTGCAGTGCTTCAACACTTCTGTTTGCCTTGACTGATCTCAGGAACTGATATCTTGACTTGTCGTTCTGACCTCTTCTGAATAGCAAGACACTTTAGATTTGTGGCATACCCAGCTCCTTTCTCTTGGTGATCTCCCGTTCACCTATCTTCAATGGTCTGACCTATGCTTAATCACTTCTGTCTTGTTCTTCACAAGCTAGCCGGTATCTCTGTAGGTTGTATCAGTTCCTTCTTCACTTTGGCAAACACTACGATCTTGAGTGATTCTCAAGATCGTTGTTTTCTGTTCTCTTAACAGCTACTGCACTTGCTGACTTTCTCTAGTCAGTCACTTTGTATGAAGTCTTCTTCTGATTGGCTTGTGGAAGACTTCATCTCGAATGGCTTCACAACTTAGTCTGCATGTTGATAGAGTTGATGCTTAGATCTTCTGTTAGCTTGCATGCCATTCGGTGAGTGCTCTCTGGTACTTTTCATGTAGAATGTATCTTTGTAGCTCAGACCAGAGGCTTCATGCTTTGGATATATTGGGAATGCCCATTTGTTGAGAATCGTGTTGACACTACGATTCTTCCCTTAGCGTTGTTGAGCAATCTTTGTGGAAGCTTTAGTTCTGCAAACTACGATTTAGCTTTGTTGTTGCAGACACTACTATTCCGAGATCAGACTTTGACAGTCTACGATTCTGCCTTCATGCTTGCTGTCTTCGTCTGATCTTGCCCGACTACTATCTCTGCCTCTGATGATCAATAGACTCCACTGCTTTAAGTGTGATCTACGACTCTTGACTTAGCTCTGGCAGATTCTCGATCGGCTCATAGACAGGCTATCTCTTCGATTCTGAACATTACTTCCTCAGCAGACTACGGCTCCGAGAAAGTTCTTCTCGACACACTACGATCCTTCCTCATTTCTCCTGGCAGACTACGAACTCCGAGATCTACTATCCTGCAGACTACGATTCCGCCTTGATAGCTCTCAAGTCTCCTTTGTCTCTCTTGGCAGACTACGATTTCTGGTGCAGTGCTCGACGATCAGACAAGCCTATCTATTACACTGTAAAAGATCAACCTAACAAGTTTGATCTTTCTATATTTATAGTCATTGTACATCATTTCTTTTTAAGGACTTTACAAAAGCTGTTTTGCTTATGTAGGATCAACCTAACATATTTGATCAGTTCATTCTAAGTCCTTGTACATATATTCCTATTATCTATTGAAGGACTTTACAGCTTTTGTCAATGCAAGCATGCTTGCATATTCATTCATTTATATCATAATCAAATTCTATATAAATAGGAATAACATTCTCATGTATATTCCTAACAGACACAACCGAAAGAAAGACATATTCTTTCTTTCACAACATCTTAAACAGTATGCTCTCATTAATTCCAAGTTGCTTTCTTTTGTTTATAATGCACATACATTATACTACTTAAGTTGTTGTCCACTTTATATATATATATATACATATATACACATACACGATCCAGATCTTAATCTTACCTTTTATCCAACATACATTGCTTACTCCCCTTTAGCGACGGACCGAACGGCGGTTCGGTCAATCGCTATATATATAACCGTCACTAAAAACTATAGCGACAGTTGTATATATAACGACGGACCGAATCGCCGCCCGGTCTGTCGCTAAAGGGGGGTAAGTAAGATATGTTGGATAAAAGGTAATCTTAAGATCCGGTCCGTGTATATATATATATATACGATTAATTTTATGATCGGGTAAAGGAATAATTGAAATTGTTCTTGGGTCATTCAACTATTTCAAGTGCTGATTAGTTCGGTGAAGAGCCGTTAAATTTTGAAGTAGTATTTCGTCAATTACCTTAGTACCGAGAAAAGTTTTTTAAGGGCCGAAAGTTCTACTTAAGCACCGCACGCATCTACTCAACATAATTTATTATAAATCGATAAGTCTGGCTTCTGCCTTTATTTATTTTATAGTTGAATCCTGTATTTTTATTCGTGTTATCCAACATTCTTAAGTATAAATTATGGATCCTGTCATACTTACTACCACTAAATTCGTCCCTAATTTGACCAAAGTTAAGTCTTTTAATGGATTCAATTTTAAACGATGGCAAACCAAATTACTTTTGATTTTGGACATTGCTAAAGTTGACCATGTTTTAACCAAACTATAATCAGCTAATGATGTTACCGATGAACAAAAAAATATGAACTTCTATTAGTACTCGGTCTTCTGCTGATAAAATTTGCAAGACTATAATTCTCAACTTATTGTCGAATGAACTTTTTGATATCTATTGTCTATATATAAACAAGCTGCTGAAATTTATTATGCATTAGTTTTGAAATATATTGTGGAAGAGTCTGGTGTCAAGAAGTATGTTATTGGTAACTTTTTTAATTTTTACATGACTGATGATAAAAATGTATCTTCTCAAATTCATGATTTTCATCAAGTCGTAGTCGAATTTAATAAAGAATGTATGAATTTACTTGCTTCTTTTATTGTTGGCTCCCTTATAGAAAAATTGCTTGATTATTGGAAAGATTACAAGAATACCATGAAACATAAAAGAAAAGACATGACCTTAGAGGAGTTAATTATTCATATTCGTATTGAGAAAAAGAACATAATTTTAAATAAAACTGTCAAAGCTAAGGAGATGTCTTTCAAGACAAATTTGATTGACAATCGCAAATCTCGTAACCCATCCAACCAACATCCTAAACAGAGGCATAAGCATAACACCCGTCCAAAGACAAAACCAAATAAGTTCAAACACAAAACCTCAAAACTTAAAGGTAATTATTTTGTGTGTGGAATGTCAAGTCACCATGCTACCCAATGCAAGTTCAAAAAGGGAAACAACTAGTCTTCTCTTCCGAGAGCAAACTTAACTGAGGCAAGCAATACTATAGTGGCGGTTGTCTCCGAGGTAAACTTTGTAGCTTACCGAGAGGCATGGACAGTGAATTCTGGTGCTACCAAATACATTTGTGTGAATCGTGGTGCATTAATCTCTTACACTCCCCTTGAGGAAAAAGATAAACATGTGTACATGGGCGACTCGAGCTCTGCACCAGTGATAGGTAAATGAAAAGTTTATCTGAAGCTAACTTTTGGAAAGATCATTTCTCTTACCAATGTTCTTTATATTCTAGATGTAAGACCCCAACTTTTATGAATAAAGATTTAGTTTTCTTTATATATTATTTCGAAATAGTAAGGTGTTGATTTGATAAATATGAAAGTTATGGGTGAAATGTGCAAACATTTTTTAAAATGAGCAAGTGGTTATAAAATATTTTTGTTGTCGGGGAATATTCTTTTGGTCGTGGAATATTCTTGTTGTCGGAGAATATTCGTACAACGGCGCAGCTATTTGTGGGCCCCCACAACGGAATAACTGTCGGATATAGAAAGCGACAGAAATAACTTTTTTACAAAATAACGGCGTGGTTGTTACCGTTAGTACTGTTAAAATACCCGGTGGTTAAAATACAGTGATACACGGTGTTGCATAGTAGCACACGGTATTGCACAGTATTTTGAATTATTGAGTCTTTCGTGAGAAGCCATTACTCAATTATTGTTACAGTAATTACTGTTCAATATTTTATATTATTGACTCAATAATTGCTATGTTGGTATTTTATATTATTGACTCAATAATTGTTACATTGATATTTTATTGACTCAATAATTGCTACGTTGCCATTTTATATGATTGATTCAATAATGGCTACAGTTGATATTTTGTAGTATTGATTCAATAATTGTCGTTGCACAGTATTTCACGTTATCAACTCAATAATTCATATTATTTGAATAATATTATTAGATAGCATTATTGACAATGTCTAAGGAAGTTCTGTCTAGGAGGGGTTATTTAATTGCGCGCTAGTAAGGAGAAGTCCTTATCGGAAGGCCCCCTCTGTCCTGGGAACGACCTGGTTGTTAATATTGTAGTTCTATAATATTATTTGTGAATAATTAATTATTGATTTATATGATAAGAAAATATTTATTTTGTGGATATTAAAGAAGGAATTGGCGCTGATGAGTTTTTATCAATATTTTGGTGTGAGAAATCATCTGTTTTTGGATTTCGGATAATTTATGTTTGGAATTTGGAAAAACTTCCTTCTGCAAAGTTGTAGGGAATTAAATTTCCTATGGAAGAACATAGAATTTGTATTTTTCTGACAAAGGGGCTATTTGTTATGAATTATTGAAGTTTCAAAAAAAATATATATTTAATGGGTGGGCCCCACTTTTGTTGAAATCTGATTTTTTGGTAGCAGCCGGCGGCTGGAGAATTTTAAAAATAATATTATTATTTTATTATTTTAGTCTCCTTTGGCATCCTAAGCTTTTCCTATAAATAGGGTGCTTAGGTTAGAATTGAAAATTACACCAGAATCAGAAGTTTTCTCTCTCTATAATATCGAGCGTATTTTTGTGAGTATTTCAATACTTTGAGTATTAGTATTCAGTACAAGCTTCCGTCGGTATTATATCCGATATTCCAGTCAGAGATACTGTTCTTTTGAGGTAATGGATGTTATTTTCTTTCGTAAATGATGTTATTCTTTTCAATATCATTATACAGAAATATTGTCATGGATTTTATGTTGAAATTCTTACTTTTTCCGTCGGGGTTACTATTCACGTATACGGCACTATTCACAGAAAAATTAAATTTTCTTCTATTTGTCCAAATTGCTTATTAAGGTTACTATCTTTGATTGTATCCAAGTTTTGAGCTCTATTCTTGAATTTTGCTCCATAATTGATTATTACGAGGTATTTTTGAATTGGATATACTAAAATACGAATCCTTAGTCTTTGTCTTTTATCTCACTGGATTCGTTTTTTTAAAATATTTTTCATCATTCTCAGTCCTAAAAGGTGATGTAACTGAATATCTTTGGCCTGTAGAGCAAAGATGAATGATTACTTGATGAATATCTTTGGCCTGTAGAGCAAAGATGAATGATTACCTGATGAATATCTTTGGCCTGTAGTGCAAAGATGACAGGTGTTGAGATGAATATGACCACTGATGATACAAATGAATATCTTTGGCCTGTAGTGCAAAGATGAATATTGATTCGAGATGTATATTGATTGATGTTATAGGGATAAAATATTGATGATGGACTTTTAAATCATAGAAGATAGTAGACTTGATTCTCTGCTTAACTCTTCTAATGAATTGTTATTTCCGCTGCGAATATTGATCTAAGATTGGTTGTCCATTATATTTTATCTGATTTATTAAAGGCTAACGATAATTTATTTTTCATTATCTCAGTCATAATATTCTTTACTGAGCTAGTTGAGCTCACCCTTTTCATCTGTTGTCCTCTTCAGGAAATGAGAATGTTGCGGGAACTAGTCGGGGGACAGAGTGATGGTCCGAGTTAGAGCAGTAGTAGTCCTCACTATTTCTGATAAATAGTGTGATAATAATTGTAATGAGGACTTAGTTTGAATCTTAATATTTTCTACATATTTGTATTGAGACTCACAGTTGTGTGGTCGTATTTTGCACGACCGTATGATATAAAGTTTGTATTTGAATTCTGTACCATGTATTTGGCGACTCAGAATGGGTTGGGTTGAATGGACCTATTCTGGGGGGCGTCACACTAGAGATTCGCTACAACCTCGTATCTGTTGTGATACATGGAAAAGTTAGGGTTAAAGTAATGTTTGAATCTAATTAAGGCCGTGTTGACCAAAAATGGGATGTTTGTGGGAAAATGGTATCTTAATGTTGTATTATTTCATTTAAATATACTTGAACTCATGCATAATAATGTCAGTACTTTTGTCGTGTACTTAGTTGAATGTGATGATATTTGTCATGCTAGATTAGGTCATGTGAATTATTTTATATAAATATGATGAAAAATTTGAAAATTTCAAAAGATGTTAAAATTTTAAATATCAAGAAATGTCAAGTGTGTGTGGAGTCAAAAAAAATTAAAAAGACTTGTAAAAACTTATTAGAGAATTTGAACATCTCAACTTAATTCATTCAGACTTAGGTGATATATGTAGAAATATATTTAGAGGTGGAAAAAAGTTATTATGTGACCTTTATAGATGATTATTCTCAATATATTAAAGTTTACTTTCTCGGAAGTAAAAATGAAACTGAAGATAAATTTCTAATTTATAAGGTCGATGTTGAAAATAAATTAGAAAAGAAGATTAAAAGACTTAAGAGTTAGGTCCAATAAAGATGAAGAGTATGATTCTGGACTCTTTAGCAAATATTGTGAATAACAAGGAATTATATATTCCCTCTGTCCCTTAATAAAAGTTATTTTAGATAAGTATTTTTGTCCCTTAATAGAAGTCGTTTGATAATTTCAAATAAGTATTAATTGCTTATTTTTTAATATTATCCCAAATATTAAATATAATTTTGGTTCTCTCACTATTTTTTGGCCAATAAATAACATTCTCTTTTTTCAATATAATGACAATATAGACAATTAATATTATATTTAATACTATACATTAATTTTCTTAATACTTGTGCACAACTCTAAAACGATTTATATTAAGGAACGGAGGAAGTATGATGTAACACTTTCCTACTCTCTAAAATCTAATGGGGTTATTAGAAAAATGATGAATACTACGTTTCTGAGGCTCCATTAAATTTGTGGGGAAGCACTTCTGTATGCTTATGCTTGTCGCCTACAAAACAAAATAGAATCCTATTTAAAAAAAATAAAAAAACTCCTTATGAGCTTTGGAAAAAACATAACAAATACTATATATAAAAAAGTCTTTAAATTTTGGACTACATATTACTACCATTATGTTGATTGTTGTCAACAGTACTTCATGCTTGTGTCCGTTATTCTTTATTTAAAAAAATTTGGGTATAAAAATTTAAATCATTGACAAATTGGTCGACGTTCCATAAAATATCTAATATTTTCTTACCCAAGTGAAATGACAATGTGCTATCACGGCCAATTATTATTGATCAGTGTAGTCTTGATACCTTAAGAAGACTATCACGGGAAACAGCAAATAGTATTCTTTTTGGTGACTGAAATGCAATTAATAGAACAAGTGCATTGTTCACATAACAATTGTAATTTAGGCCCCCCTTCTTATTTTTATTTTTTCCCTCCTACCCTCCATTTCAGCGATAAAACTCACACGCTCATCTTTGTCGATACTTAGTTTCGATCCCACATCCTTTACTTTACAAAGATGTGATGATACCATCTGGCCAAAGGCTGAGCACGTATTGAAGTATTCATTGTGATTTTCCTTTGGTGCAAACCAACTCATGCGTGTCAATACGTATTCGTCATGAAATAAATTTATCATAAAATTTAATTCATTTTTCATAATAACCACTCCCCTATCACACTATACTATACTGTACGTGATTTGAAATGAAAAGAACAGTCGCAGGAAATTAAAAAGAAAAGAAAAGAAAAGAAAAGAAAAGTAGATTCAAGATAATCCACCATACGACAATTACCATAATAATACAATGATGATGACATCAACTTTAGCCCTTCATTTTCATTTACTACCACCTCAGCATTACTCCTCCATACGAAAAGAACGAACACCAGAAAGATTTTTACGAATAATGCAAAGTAGTGTTCCAACCAAACACGCCTTCCCCAAGTATGAACACAGATCTATCCCCTCACCCATTACATCATCACTAACATTTCACCATAATTAAAAATTAATTCAACCAAGAAACATCTAGAACCCCCAAAACTAAAATCGAATCATCCAATTACGTTACTTTCCACGACTCAAGTGTAGGAAAGCTTGAAAAAGACTCCAAATCAAACCCAGCGCCGCCGACACCCGCCATCCCCGGCGGAGTATGGGTTGTATAGCCCATCGCCGTCGAAGTGGGACCCGCCACTCGCAGGTGGCGGTCCGGCAGAAAAGCTGACGTGTCAAGCGTAGGCAAGCACCCTTGAAACCGGTTGAACGCGAGCTGTGGTTCCGGTTTCAGTAAAGGACCAACCGGCAGCTGTCCGTTGACGAAGCTAACCCCGGTCACCTGCTGAACCATTTGTCGAAAATTCGCGGGATCCGCAGTAATAAACGTCGTCGTACTCCGTTTCGTCGCACGTGACTTCCGCTTGGTTACCTTTCCATTCGCCACGCCGGTCCTTCGTTTGGGTATCGGCGTTTCCGGGTCGGAACCCGAGACGCTCGAGTTCTGTAACGAGGACGTTGTTTCGGGTTTGGCCATGTTCAAAACGGGGGAGGAGGAGTCGTCGCCGGTGATGGTGTCGGAGTAATTAGAAAGTGATTTCTGCAGAGCTTTGGTTAGTGTTTCGGTGTCTCGGGAAAAGATTTCGGATATCCACGAATCGGCAAAAGATGGTCGGAAATTCCAGGGTTCCAAATTCTCTGAAGAAGTCGTCATATTCACTCAATTTTGGAGGTAAATAAAGAAATTTGTTAGCAATAAGTGAAATTTTAGTAAACAGAGCTAAAAAGTTGAAAATGGTCTACAACATTTTCTAGATGAAGAAGTGTATACCGAACTGGTACAAAAATTGAAAGATGAGATGCAAATATAGAAACTGAGAGTGAGATGGTAAATATCGAGAGCGAGAGGGAGAGGGAGAGGGAGACAGAGAGGATAGAGTAGGGGGCAGATGGGAGCAAGCGAGTTGAGAAATAAATAGGGCGGTGGGGAGAAAGAAGGAAGCGCGTTTATCGGGACACGCGTCAGCACATGTGTACGGAAGCTATTGAACCATGGTTTATACATTATTTTCACGGTTGATTGTCACTTTTGTCCCTTCAAGTTGTCATCTATTTTTAAAGTCGTTTTTAAAGTATTATTTTCGTCAGTTAGATCCTTAAAATGACATTTTATTGGCGTTTCTATTCTTTCAACCCATTCTAAGCTAAATCCGATCCATTTTGACCAAATTTAACCCAATCCGACCCAGTTTAATCCAACCCAAATTTTTAATATTTTAAAATATAATAATATTTTTAAAATAATAAAATAATAAATTATTATTATTAAAATAATAATAATATTTAATAAATTAAAATAATATTTTTAACATTTTTAAAAAATAATATTTAATTATTTAAAATAAATTATTATTATTAAAATAATAATAATTTTAATATTTTAAAATAAAATAATTATTTTAAAAGTAAAAAATATTTTTGTAAATATTATTTTTAAAAATAATATTTACTTTTAAAATATTAAAAATAATATTTATTTTAGAATATTAAAAATAATAATTATTTTAGACTATTAAATATAATATTTATTTTAGAATATTAAAAATAATATTTATTTTAGAATATTAAAAATAATAATTATTTTAGTTTTTTTATAAATTCTTTTTTTAAATAATTATTATATTTATGTTAAATACTTACTACTACTAATATGTGGTCATGTGGTTTTAGATAATAATACTACATGTTTATTTTAAAAAAGTAAATGAGTTTGTGATTGAATTATTTATTTTAATTTAATATTATTTTGAACTATTTTATTTTATGTTGAAGAATTAATAATCTTTTAATTATAAAAATATTTTTAAGAATTTTAATCAAAAATTTAACATAAGTATTTTGCATGAAACTTATATTTTTAATAACATAAAGATAATTTTTCACTTTGTGCTTTTATTTACAATGTTAGGGTTGAAAACTCAAATTTTATACTTAAAGCTAAAATTATTTTTAAGCAAGTGTTAAATAGTCCTGAAAACAAAATATTATTTTGTATAATTGAATATATTTTATAATTTACAAAATATTACTTTATAAAGAAATATTTCACATAATAGTGTGAGTTAACCCTAATGTTTTGTGCCCTCAAATTTTTTTTATGTAAAAATACTTCCAAAAATTTATCAAACACTAAAATATTTTTAGATTTATCAACTGCTGGTAAAAAAAAGTACTCCATTATTGAACTGCTATAGCTTATATGACAGTCGAGCTGAGCTATCGCCGTCTCCATCAACGCGTAACCCCCGGTACGTGTGTCTTTGGCTCTAAATAAAAAGGAGTTCTGAAACCTACGTTACCAGCTGTCCAGATACCCTAGGCTATACACGTGCGTCGATCTATTTTTTATTTAAAATTATTCTCCTCTCATTTTTTTAAAAAAATATCTTTTTTGTAAATTTTAAAATATATTTTCACCTAAAAAATAATAAAATCAGTTTTTGGTTCGATAGTAAATACGTTTTTTAATAAGAAAGAGCAATGACATATTACAAAAAATTAGAATATTAATTTTTTTTAACCAATATTTTGAATACAGGTCTGACTGACTGATTTAACTAACAAAAACGGTTGAACAGATCAAAGAAACTAATTTTCATAATTTATTTTATTGTTGTTACAATATTAAAAAATATAAATTTTAAACACTTTTGGACGTACTGGAACACAAACTTATTGTATTTTAATTTTTTTTTAAAATTGAGATATTCTAAAATCTTATTCCTTCTATTTTAAAAATAAAAATCATTATTAGAAAGTTAGTGTTATACTATATTAATTCCTGTATTATTTTATTTACAATCACATTTTTGCTGAACTATACCTTTTTTTAACAAATGAATATATACTTTCAACAATTAAACGATTAGCATGCATCCTTGCGAATTGTTTAAACAATTATTTAAGAACTTTAAAAAACTCAACATGTTGAGACCTTTAAATTAATTGCATTATAAGAAAATTACTTGAAAATATGATAGATATTTTGGATCGTAATTTTACTATTTTGGTATGGAGGTTCGGGAGTGTACATACATATATGAATTGAAAGGTCAAAATAATCAATTCTGCAATTAAAATAACACTTGCAAATTTCGTTATCAAATTTAATTTAACACTAACTCCTTAAATTTGAAATTTAAATTTGCATGTCGATGTAAAACTATGCTGCATATTATTTATAATCATTCCAAGTTGAGTGCATTTGTGTCACCCAAATTCGGATCTATACCATTTAATTTGAGTTGTCAATATACATATTACAAACATAAATTCTCTCACTAAAATCAATTATTAAAATGTCGTGAACATATATCAATACACATATTTTAATTTCTCAGTATAATTATTGTGTTGTATATATTATGACAGTATTCACAATAAAATTAAGTTCTCGATATAATTATTAATTGTCACATTATTTTATAATGTATTGAGAAACTTCTACAGTCTCGGACCATCACTACATTCTCTTGCTCTCCCCGCTAGACGTAGCTACATTCTTATTTCCTTAAAGTAATTATAAAACAAAAGGGTGAGAACAAAATAGTCCAATAAATAATATCATAAGTAGGATAAATAAATTATCATTAGCTTTCAACAATGATATATCAGATATTTAAAGCATATGGTAGATGATATAATTTTTCAACAAATAACTGCAACGAAATGAACAATTCATTAGAAGAGTGAAATAAATCATAATGTTTGTTATCTTTTCATATTTAAAATTTTTACAATCAATATTTTATTCCTTTAACACCAATCAACAGTTTCACTTTGCATCAGGCCAAAGAGAACTTTCAACACTTGTCTTTACCTGCAACACCAAAAATCATGATTATACCAATTCATAGTTTCTGTTTATAATAATGCCAATCAACAGTTCCTGGTCATAATCATGTTGGTAAATTCATATATGCACTCAGATTAAAGATATTAAATTGTAACTCCGATGGTCATAATAATGACAATCCACAATTCATCATTGCACTTAGACCAAAAATATTTAACTATAACACCAAATGTCATGATTATGTCAATCAACAATTACTCTCTATACTCAGGCCAAAGAGAATTTTCACCACGTGTGTTTGCCACACAGGCAGAAGACACTTAACAATAATACTGTCTTTGCACCCAGGCCAAATACATTTACAACCACTTAGTCTTGATAACATTGATATGAATGATGGACAGAAATAATCAACATAAATAAATATAGCATAAAATTAATGATTTTCAATTTAATTTATACAAAGTCCGAATTGACAATACAATATCCAGAAAATCGATTAAAGCTCTTGATAGAATATAAAATTTTAAAAAAATATAAGGTTCATATTTCAAATATCACTATTAAAATTCAATAGGAATATTCATAAAAGTGACAGGTAGATCGTTTTCAGGAAAGAGGGGATCTTCCGTATAAACGGCGTGCAATCAAATAATTCATTTCCTTAATAGAACTTCGAAAATTATCAATAATGCTAACTGATCTAATAATATCATTTCAAATTCATTAGAAGAGTGAAATAAATCATAATGTTTGTTATCTTGTCATATTTAAAATTTTTACAATCAATATTTTATCCCTTTAATACCAATCAACGATTTCACTTTGCACCAGGCCAAAGAGAACTTTCAACACTTGTCTTTACCTGCAACACCAAAAATCATGATTATACCAATTCACACTTTCTGTTTATAATAATGTCAATCAACAGTTCCTGGTCATAATCATGTTAGTAAATTCATATTTGCACTCAGATCAAAGATATTCAATTGTAACACCAATGGTCATAATAATGTCAATCCACAATTCATCATTGCACTCAGACCAAAGATATTCAACTATAACACCAAATGTCATGATTATGCCAATCAACAATTACTCTCTACACTCAGGCCAAAGAGAATTTTCACCACGTGTGTTTGCCACACAAGCAGAAGACACTCAACAATAATAATGTCTTTGCACCCAGGCCAAATACATTTACAATCACGTAGTCTTGATAACATTGATATGAATGATGGACATAAATAATCAACATAAATAAATATAGCATAAAATTAATGATTTTCAATTTAATTTATACAAAGTCCGAATTGACAATACAATATCCAGAAAATCGATTAAAGCTCTTGACAGAATATAAAATTTTAAAAAAATATAAGGTTAACATTTCAAATATCTCTATTAAAATTCAATAGGAATATTTATAATACTGACAAGCAGATCGTTTTCAGGAAAGCGGGGACCTTCCGTATAAACGGCGTGCAATCAAATAATTCATTTCCTTGATAGAACTTCAAAAATTATCAATAATGCTAACTGATCTAATAATATCATTTCAAATAATATGAGCTACTGTGTCATAACAATTGTTGATTTAATAATATAAAATAATGTGCAGTTGTTACTGTAAAAATTTATTGAGTTAAAACACTGTACAATTGCTATTGTAACAATTATTGAATTAATGATATGAAATATTATGTAATATCGCATGATACTGTAGAGTACCGTGTGCTACTATAGAATAATTTGTGCTACTATTCTTTTATTAGCAGGTATTTTTAACAGTTTAAAGTATTAGTACCGTTGACAATTTTTATTAAAAAGTTATTTTGTCATTTTCGGTATCTGACAATTATGTCGTTGTGGGGCCACTAATGGTTGACTGTTTCGGCGCCGTTGTACTTTTTACCTAATATTCT
This sequence comes from Panax stipuleanatus, assembly GCA_020205555.1. NCBI lineage: Eukaryota > Viridiplantae > Streptophyta > Magnoliopsida > Apiales > Araliaceae > Panax > Panax stipuleanatus. The sequence goes on along the minus strand of CM035118.1, from coordinate 140,747,505 downwards.
CGACAGAACGAATACTCCTTCCGTCCCAAAATAACTGCTCAGTTTTGACTTTTTTTAGTCAAATTGACTATTTTTAAAATTAATAATTAAGCATGTATAAATATATTTTTAACATTATAAAAATTGGTATTAGTAGTAAATTGTATATACTTTTTTTTTTGTTATAACCTCTGCACCTATATTCTGACAAAAATGGTACAAAAAATAGTTTTAAAAAATAGTCAATTTGACTTTAAAAAGTCAAAACTAAGCAGTTATTTTGGGACGGAGGAAGTATTTTCCAACATACTTTTTATTTTATAATTTGTACATCTCATTATTAATATTATAAATTTATCAATTTAAAACATTACTGTTTAGAATAAGAATTATAAGAAAATTAAATTATATTTATGAAAAGTCGGGGTCTTACGTATTCGGTATTTATTATAATTTCTAAGTTTGATTTAAAAAAGATTGCGATAATTTAATAAAAGAAAATGATATATATATATATATATATATATATATATATTACGATAAATTTTTGACAAAGTTAAATTACGACAAACACAAAAATATATACGAAAAGATTAAATAAATTAAAATGAGAGTTTTTTTGAATTTTTACCCATTCTATATATGTATAAAAGTCATAGTTATAATTTGGGCGAAAATTTTAGGCATCAAATCTTTAATACAAATAGGAGTACAAAAGATAAAGAGCATGGGAGCGTGAGCAATGCAGTCATCCTATAGCGTGGCATGATGATTGAGTGACGCGCGGATAAATATAATAAATGTGACTTATCTATTTAAATCGATGAGATAGGATTGATATTTGATAATTACTCCACCGAAAGCTCTGCGTTTATTCCCACGACTGAGACAACCTTGTTAGTTGTTGTTTCACAACATCAACATCAACATATACCCGCCTCGGCTTATCGGCTTATCGGCTATCGGCTATCGGCTATCGGCTAGGCTTAGATTCTTTCTTTATCTCTCTACCGGCTTCTACAGGTTAATGGCGTTTAAAAAGCATTATATTTATAATGCATGTTTGGCTTTAGGTTTTTAAAATTTTGGATATTTTTAGTTAATTTATATTTCAATAAAGAGAAAATATTATTTATTTAAATTTTGATGCACACCAAATAAGTTGTGGCTATGCTCAATAATGAACAAACTAATAATTAATTTTACATTTGAAACTCTTAGATATATTTATTTATTAGTAGTTTTAATAATAAATTCAACTATCGTTATTCTTATTTTTTATATAATCCTTGGAAAAAGCAAAAAAAAAAAAAATTTAATAAAGACAAAAGAAACGCCGTTTGGATATAAAGTAGATGTAGAAATCTTGTATTATGCCAACCGTGTAATACAAGAAAAGAAAAGGATAGATGAAAAAAGTTAAAGAAAATAAAGCTTCTTTTCTGATTTAATCTTTTGTAAAAATAAATCAGATCCATGTATATCTAACTCCTCTTCTCTTTTCATATTTCATCCATTTTTTCTTAAAGTTATTTCACAAATGTATGTATGGTTTTTAAACGAATGAATACGAGTGATTATGAGTTTTATTGTTTTAAGAAATAATTTATTCCTTGATAGAATAATGGAATGGAATGTATTTAAATATGTCCGAGTCTAATTATTACTACTACTAGTTTATAAGTATGTATATAGGTAGCTAGCTTAGCACCCCTGAATTTTACATTTACTCAGGAACTTGTGTTGCAGGGGTACTTAAATAAATGTACGTATAAACTATAAACCACTATTTGTAAATCAACAATTATAGAAGTATTAATTATACTATGGCAGCAATCTCCCAGTTACTGAAGAAAAAGTTGCAAGTTTTACTTGCATTAATTGCTGTTCAAAAGGAATAATAACTAAACAGTGTTTCTCAAGCTCATCATAGTTTCATAACATTGCTATATTAACTTGAGGGAAAATAATTCATCGATCTCATCTGAAATCTGGTGCTCATTATATATATATATATATATATATATATATATATATATATATATATATATATATATATATATATATATATATATCCTTTTCTGCATGTGATTCCATCCATTTTGTCATAATACAATATAATAGGCTAGGCTAGGCTAGGCTAGGGTACATTATTAATCACCTCGTGATCGGTTCAATTTCAGATTCTGGGGGAGAGTAGTCTTGAATGTTGGAACCTTGCATTATGCGTGCCAAAGAACTCACCACCTGTTATAAAATCCATCACACGCAAACAAAAGTACAAGTTCATATGATCGAGATTAGATAGATATATATATATATATATATATATATATATATATATATGCAACCAGAGGTTCCGTTCTTACGTACGTAGTTACGTTTATATCATTATATGTGTGTGTGTGTACTAATTTGATGTTACTGGCTATAGCATTAATTTTGATGATGTATATATTGAGCGTACTTTTGTTAGTGTATCAACTAACTAAAAAGTAGTAGCTAGCTAGGATATATACCTTTTCTATTGAGTATCTTTTGTAAGGATCAGTGCTGAGACATATTTCTGCCAAACGAACCATCCATAAGAGTTGGTGAAGATCATGCGAGTCTACTACTGCTGGGTCGATTAATTCTCCATAGCATTTTGCTCTTAACAGTGGTTTTGCCCATCTTAAAAAGCTTCTTCCATGCGTCTCTTGTATACTCTTTCTACCCGTGATCAGTTCCAGAAGAACCACCCCAAAAGAATAAACATCCGTCTTGCTCGAATCAATCCCAGTTTGTTCATATTCTGGTGCCAAATACTCGAAAGTCTTCAACACCCTGCTTTCTGAATACCGATCCCACTCCTCGTATTGATTTCTCGTGATTCCAAAGTTTGTTAGCTGTATATATATCCATGCATGCATGCCACAATATGAGATGACCGACCTAGCTGATTTTTATATAAATACACTGGTTTATTGGAAACAATTAATGTAGAATGATTGATCTTAATTAATTACCAGAGGCTCGTAGTCGTGTGTAATCAGGATGTTGTTTGGCCTCATATTTCCATAAAAGCTTTTGCTATGCAGATATTGTAGTCCTCTCGCACTTCCCAATGCTATTTTCATTCTTCTTTCCCATGTTAGTTCTCTACTTCTTTCTGCATCATCAATTATTAGTTAAAGATCATTCATGAATGATGTTCAATTAATTAATTATATCAACAAAGAAAGAAAGAAAGTGTTCATTAATTCTTACTTGATAGATGTGCATTTAGTGATCCATTACAGACATACTCGTAAACTAGCAACCTTTCAGGTCCTTCTGAAAATGATCCTAATACGACTGCCACATTTTCATGTCTAGCCTTTCCAAGCAATTGAACTCGAGACTTGAATTCCGTTTCACTCATGCTTTCTAATGCCCGCCTCCTCACAACAATCTTCATTCCATTACTTAGAATCCCTCTACAGAATACCTTGCGATTTTGATTGGAAAATCCACTCGTACCAAATTGCACTTCACCGTAAGCGAATTCCCTCACAATTCCAACCTCTGGCCTTGTGTTCATGCACACTGAGCAAATAGACTTCTGATGCACTACTACCTCTTGCTGTTCCCCTGCATGTTTGTTTAACATGTATATGGAACTTGTTATTTTTGTTTATAAGTTGTGTTCTATAGCTAGCATTAACTTACTGATCATGAATCGATGGCTTCTTTGGCCCCGGTCTGGGGGCATTTCTTCAATTTCGGCCGTTTTTGGTGCTCTAACGTATTCCACACCTCCATCATGCTTCATTCTCAATATTCCACACGCGAGACTGTCCATAACATATTTCTGATCTTTCCTCAGTTTCCTGTTTTTATACCAGGAAGCAGGATTTTTGTTGGTTGGTTGGTTATACTATGCCTAATGCTTTGTCCCTTGATCCCATAAATCAATACAAATTTATTATACTTGATACTAAGAGCATAATAATACTCCTATATAGGAATACTAACTAACCTGTCAAGGATCACGCATGTTGCATCGAAATTATTGGCAGCTTGTACAGTAACCTCTTTCATCGAGTGTCCTGCTTCAACTACTCTCTCCATCTCAATCTATATATATATTACATGAAAAGTATCATTTAACACAAGTTTTTCACAACTGCTAGCTAATTGCATAGTTATAAAATTCAAAACAACACAGTTTTACCTTTTTCTTTCTCTTTGACATACAGACACAGGAATAAGGGTTTATGACTGGGATTATAAAATAAAAAGTAAAAAAAATGGCAAGCAATTAATCAATCATGTGACCTGTTGCATTTTCATCAGCTCGAGTATGGCCTTGATCTCGTCATTTTTTTCGTACTCCTCTAGCTTCTTCGCAATCTCTTTCTCGACACTTTCTTGTCTCTTCAAAATTGTTACACTGGAATGCAATCTACTCTTGTATCCAACTGATTGTATTAAAATGTGAGATTAGTAAACAGAGTCAATATATTTATGTGATTTTCTTTTTTGAAAGAACAACTCTTTCATACCTAGCATCCCACAGCTGAAAGATGATGTGTTAGCAGCAGTAGCCCTAAACGGCTGAACAACTCGAAGAAGCTTAATCTTATCACCAGGCTGAAGAAACAAGCCATGCACTGCCCATCTAATTGCATCTACAGAAAGCTCTGTGGATGCATCTTGAATCACCAGCACCCTTTGAACTCTTGATGACAACATTTTTTTTTATCGATATATTAACCGAATCTACATTCCAAGAACACAACCAAATGAAAAGATGGTTAAATATTGGAATGAATACAATACATCAAAATGGAACTGAACTGAAAAGAAGTACAGAATGATGGATTCTTACTCCGAAGAAGGCTATAAAAGAGAGAATGTGACTTTGAGACCAAGAAACATATAGGAGTTTTAAGTAGTAAACAAGAGAGAGCTTGATGGGCAGTTTAGAGGGGTGTATAAATAGTAGTACATTTTATTGTTCATCTCTATCCTTGGCCATTTTATTTTTTTTGGTTCGAGGACAGGAGATTCTAGTTGAGTGGGGATGAAAACAAAGTCAAGTTCTTGGTTTGTAAGTCTCTATGTTTTCGATAGCTTTGGGGGTTGTCTGCCTATGCTTAATAAATGCTTGACACATGATCAGATGATCTTTGATGCACAGATAAATTCACCATTTTTTGTCATTTCTCCACGTATAAGTTGCTAGTTTTTGTCTATAAAGAAAGTGGCCAAAACCCAAAAGGCTCTGGTTTGTTATTTTACGATAAACCCTAGTCACCACTTGGAGAATTTTTGTCCATCTTTCCTTCTATCTGCAATAGCTAAGTTTCACATAGCTTAGTTCAGTTCACATTCTTGCAATAGAAACGTGTTGCTAACTGATTTTTTCTTGGACAGTTTGTGAATCACCCTCCCTTCTTATATTCCTACTTCTTTTTTAATACTATACTGTACCAACATCATGGTAAACCAAATTAGAGAAAATGATTCCCTTTCCACATTTTCATTCTTCTCCCTTGAAAAATCCACAGCACGTTGGGTTCCAAAAAAATTACAGATACCTTCAAAAAATTTATGTACTCCCTTTTAAGTGAAATTTTATTTTTCTAAATATATCCCTTACAAATGTAGTGGTGTCATCATGGTAATACTCAATTACCTAATAGTCATGCTATGTTGTGTATTGCGATAAATTTATGTCGAATTACAATTGCGAAACTTATCAATACATGAAATTGTTAGGAATTATAAGAGAATCCCACTTAATAAACAACTCTCTACAAATGTTACTTATCTACGTAATTGACTATCAAAAAGTTCACATAAACTTTCGCAATATATATCATTTTTCATCCCCGAATAGTAAAAGTGATGAGATGTAAAAAATGTCATGCTAATTTTTAGATCTCCATAAAATAAAAATGGATCTTTAATTTAGATTGGACACAAAGAAAAACATATCCCTATGGACCCCACATTTGAAATCGGAGGGAGTATATGGGAAAGGAAATTGATATTTTCGCAATATTTTTTGATATTTTCACAACAAAAGTGTCGCTATAGATGTATGACGCCAGTGAAAACCGTCGCTATAACTATAAAATCTACATCGAGGATTTTGTTGTGAAAATATCATTTTCTATTATGAAAATATTAGTTTGATATTGGAAATTTGTGTTTGGTAATGATAAGGTCCAAATCTTCTTTTTTGTTTTCTTCATTTCTGACTCCACACAAAAGTGGACTAGGATCCTCTCCATTTCAAGTAAATGGAGAGTTTTCATTTCATGGTCCACATTTAAAATGTGTGTTCTCTCTCTAATCAGCATGATGTTACAATTCTCTTACATTTTAAATATGGACCATAAAATGAAGAGTCTCTATTCACTTGAAATGGAGATGATCCTGATCTCACAAAAGTAGCCACGAGTTTGGGGACAAATTCATTGGACTGAAAAACGACGTCGGCCGGCTTAATGTTGCTTTTTTAAGCAGCTGCTCCACTTTTATAACTAGTACGTACAGACTTGATTTGTGTAAATTTTAACGTTTTGGCGGAAAAGATTTTTTGAGGAGCTCCAAGATTTAAATTGGGGCGAACCAACCAAAATCTTATCACCTAAAACACTTTTCAATTAATTTTTTTTTTTGAGAATCTTCTCTATTATAATTTAATTCTAAGGATACATCCTAATTAAAAACACTTAATTTTCTCATGGAAGAAAAAGGTAATAAAAAAAGAAATCCAAAAAAAAAAAGAGTCATTTTCATTTTATGCTTACATTGTCCAGCATCTCAAGAATCCCATCCTCTGTTGGTTTAGGATTCTCCAAAGCCTCCTCCTCCTCCTCCTTTGTTCTTGTCTCACATTACTACAGCAAGACCTTTACTAGATAATGGAAGACCTTGGAATCTTCTGCTGCAGTTTTGGGCAGTCCCTGACACTGCAATCTTTTAGAGGTAGCAATTCAACCCCCATACTCTTCATCACTGGTAGTTCCCACATATGCAATTCGAGTAATTTAGGCAATGCGCTACCTGATAGGTGGTCGTGTTCAAAGACACTCTCCAACCTATCGCAACACTTTATATGGAGGATCTCAAGGTTTTCTAACCGCGGAGTGGATGAAGAAGACAGAAGAGTTACAAGCATAGGGCATTCACCAACTTGTAATGACCGTAGATTTTGCACCACCATGCACCCCACCCTCTTCAACTTAGGTAGTGCCCTCAGGTGCAATCTCCGTAGCTTTGGCAAACTTGCAGTCTCATCATGCTCAAACACTCTCTCCAATTTATCACAAAATTTGATTTCAACAACTTCAAGATTTTCAAACTGCTGTGTCAAACAAAAGACTTGTGAAACTTTAGGGCAACAGTCGAGGTAAAGACACTTGAGGTTTTTTAACTTCCCTCCTGCTGCTATACACTCCAAATTAGTAGCATTGGAGATCAACAAGGTCTCTAGATTATCCCCCAATATCTCCCCTGATTTGCCACTATCACTTGCCTTTTCAGTGCCCATCATAAAACTCTCCATTTTGTTGCATCTCTCAATCCAACAAACTTTCATCTCCTTTAATTTGTCCACGCCTAAATCCGATAAAAATTTGATGAATGGATTATCGATCAAATATACAACAGCAGCATGACCTAGGAGAACATCAATATCCACAGGGTCGTTTTGAAATCCACGAATCTCCAAAGATCGTTCTCGTCCTGTAGGGTGAGCTAGTTGCCAAGCCTGAAAGCAGGTATCTCTGAAGATAAGTTCATTTCTGTAACCGTATTTACTTACCTTCTGTTGCTCAAAGGGACACACAAGGAAATGAAATTTCTTGAAGCTGGTATCCCACAAAGTGCGATTCTCTTCCAAGTGTTCAAAAAACTGGGTACTAATCACAGATATGCCATGGTTGTCACAGCCGGTTTGTGCTTCCGCTGGCCAATTAGAGATGATCCATTGCGGCCGATTCAGGTCTTCTCGTGGCTTCTCTGATTTGCTGGTGTCAGCTCCTTGATTTTTCTTCTTTCTAGGCAGTTCAAGAAGCTCAAGATGAGCCAAATCTGAGATCCCATAGGGAAGTTGGGTAACAGTGTACCCCAATAGATCAGTCACCTTCAGGTCCGGAAATTTTTCCATGCTTGAATGATAGTGGCGAAGATTTCTGAAATTGCTAGGTGATTGCAACTGCCCGACAGATGTTCCAGAGAGATCCAGAACCTCGAGATTTGTTAGTGTTTCCAAATTTGGCACCTCTTTTAGATCCTTGCAACCCCTAAGAGAAAGAACATTGAGGTTTTTGAGCTTTGTCATGGACGGTAAACCTTCAGGCCAGGTTTCGGAGAGATCGAGAATTCGAAGGTTACTCATATCCTCCAGGAAAGCGGCTCTAGTTTCTCCAGAAAGGCTGACACCAGAAAGATTAAGCTCCTCAAGTTTTGAAAGAATTATATCCTTCGGAAAATTTTTCAAGTAGGTACAATTTTTCAGTAAGAGCTTACGGAGAGTGTTTGGATTTGGCAGAGTTGGCAGGCATTTAATCATTGTTTCAGAAAGGTTGAGCACCTGAAGGCGAGACATGCGCTCAAATGATGTATCTGGTATAACTGTCAAAGCAGTACAGTGCGAAGCATCAAGCACCTCCAGCTTTCTAAGGGCATTCAAATCTGGCAACTTCTCCAATGATTCACAACATGATAGTAAAAGCTCACGGAGATTAGAAAGATCAGAAAGCGATGGTAAACTTGTGACTTTGGTTTCTGAGAGTTTGAGTTGTTCAAGGCGTCTCAAATTATCAAAGAATCCTTCTTCAATTTCGTACAGTTGACTGGAACCTGAAAGATCAAGTACCTCGAGGTCTTTGAGGGCTTCCATTCGTGTTAGTCGTGTTAACTTGGAGCAATTTTTTAAATAGATATGATGTGGATTGTTAATGTTGGAAGGTAGAAATTCAACTGAAGTGTTGGATAGATTAAGGATCTTAAGGCCAACAACATTTTCTAGTGATTGGTTATGAAATTCCTTAAAATTTCTAGCACCTGAAAGGTCAAGAGTTTGAAGACTGGTCAGTGGAGTAATGCTGCGCAGTCTATCTAAAGCTGCACAATCACTTAGCAAGAGATGAGTGAGATTACCAAGTTCTTTGAACAAAGGTAAGGTTCTAATCTTGCTTTTAGAAAGATTAAGCATTTGAAGTCTCGAATTTTTATGAAAGTTCTTGTCTTTAAGAGATTCCAAAGAAGTGGCACCAGAAAGATCAATATCCACAAGATTTACAAGTTTTGCGAGGGAGCCTACAACTCTTAAGGAAGAACAACTTCTAAGGATTAGCCAGCGTAGGTTTACAAGGTCATAAAGAGATGAAGGTAATGATTCAATGTTGAGTTCAGAGAGATTGAGGCTTCGAAGTTGGGGCATGTCATTAAAAAAATCATCTGGGATTTTTGTCAATGAGGTAGCACCAGACATCTCAAGCACAGTCAAACTTTTGAGATCTGGACTGAGGTTAACTTTCTCCAGAAAGTCACAGCCTCTGAGAACAAGAATATGGAGGTTAGGCAATTCAGACAAATGAGACGGCAGCTCTTTCAGGGTGGGGTGGAAAAGAGCAAGAACTTGAACTTCCTTGGACTGTGGGAAATGCCCACCTAAATGGTCGCCATCCAGCAGTAAGGTCGAAAGATTCTTACCTTCCTTATCCTTAAGAAGTGTTCTAACAACACCATCTTTATGTGTAATTCTCCCAAAGCCTTTCCACTTACTATCGAACACAGTAGCCAGTCCTAGAGTAACTGCTCCATGAAATCCAAACTGGCTGCAATCAAACAAATTTAAGACAGGCGCATCCATGATTACATAACCAGCCTCCAGTTCCTTCAACATATGGCAATCAATAAGCTCCATCACGACATTATGACCACTCTCATAAGCCTTCTCCACAGAATCAATATGGCCAAGATATCCTTCCAATATCCAGTAAGTTATTAACTCACTGTAATGCACACTTCCACGTTCACGGAAGAAGTGTCTGCCTTGCCAACAGAAGTCAATTAAAACACTGATTGGCAACAGATCATATCCACTACATAGTAATCGCATAACATTGTAGCTTTCATCATTAGCTGCTTCTTCAAATGCATTTTCTAGTAGCCGCACCCCAGAATCATGCTTCCCAAAGTGATTCAACGCTTTTGCTATCACAATGATTTCAGAGGGCAATTTCCACTTTTCAATAAAAGCTTCACCTAAATGTACAACATCTGGAACAGTTGTATTGATTCTTTCTCGCAAGAACAAAGATAACTTCTCCCTGGGTAAAGGTTTCACATAAATCTTGCATCCCTCAGGAATAGGGCTGTTGATTGCTCTAGTGATTAAAATTTTGTGTGAACCTTTCCGGTCAAGAAGCAGCAGATTTTTCAACTCTGGCATGATATCTTCTTCGCTCATTTTACTTCCCTCATCATCCAAAACTAGAAGAAACCTCTTATTCGCTAGTGTTTTTTGTATTTCTGTTATCAAATTCTCTGGGTTCTCCTTATTTCCCTCTTCCTTTTTGGCCTCCTTATTGTCATCTGCAACTTCCCACTCCTCACTATGGACTAGTAAGGACATCTGATGAGCAACACTCTTGAGAAGGGTCCCACTGTCATAATTTCTACACAGAAATATCCAAAGGCTGAAATCATAGTAGTTTCTTTTAACTAAATGATCACTTAACTTCTTTGCCATCCATGTTTTTCCAACTCCTCGCTCACCAACAAGAACAATTTTTTCTTTGTTGTCAGGACTTAACAATTTTTTCTGGCTGTCAAATATATCTCTAAGTTGATCCATTGAACTCAAAGAATGCAGTAATCTACATATATCATAAAGAAACAGAAAACAATCAGTACTGGAATTATCACATAATAAATTGAAGGTACCTATTTTAAAATACTATCTGAGACAGAGAAGATTGGCTGTAAATAAAGAAGAATGTGCCAGTACTAATGTCACATGTCCCCACATATGATTAAGTAGGTATTATAAAATCCAGGAGCCAATAATCTTTTAGAACATTTTTAATATGATAAAATTAACAAATGTGTGCAACCCAAAAGGCTAACATGTATCTAGACAATCTCATTTCATCTTTAAGAGGTTGCTAATATGCAACAAAGTTTAGGTTTAGCCGGTGCATGTTCACATGACAGGTCCAAGCCTCAAAATGCATGAGATGTTCTTCCATAACCATTATATTCTAAAATGGGGAGTTAAAAGAGAGAGAGAGAGAGAGAGAGAGAGAGAGAGAGAGAGAGAGAGATTCAAGCCTTAAAAGAGTTTGCTAGCATGCAACAAAATTTGGGTTTAGCCGGCCTATGGATGCATGAAGGTCCAAGCTTCAAAATGCATGCAATGTTCTTCCACAAGCATTAATATCTTATATTCTACAATGATGAATTTTTTTACTTTTTTAAAAAAGAGAAGAGAGATTCAAGGTTTTCACAAGGGCACATGTCTACATTGAGGAAGTAATCTCATGCATTAAAAGGAAAGGAGAGGAGACTTTCTTACATCTATGTACTAGATCTAGAACATCAACACAAAGTGTCATCACATTAAAGGAGAAGTTAAGAAGGCCGAACAAACCAAATCAATAGGTTTATATAGTGGGATATATCTATCATGTATACATATAAAATAAACAGAGATTTAGATGGAGACAGAGACCAAGAGAGACATCAGCAAAATAAAAAAGTGAAAAAGAGGAAGCATGAAATAGAGATAGAGTGAAAGAGATGGAGGGAAAGGAAACCTTGAGAGACCTATTACATATAGGCCAAGTTAAATAGAGAAAAAAAGGAAGCATGAGAGAGAGACCAGGAGAGACATATGGGGAAAAAATAGAGGAAAAAGAGGAAGCATGAAGTACAGAGATGTGGAGAGAAAAAAAGAGTGGTGAGAGAAGCAGAAATGCTAAATATCAGGTGGGACCTATGAGAGATGATGTGATACTTGGAGATAGAAAGGTTGTTAAGGGGAGTTATTGTACTAGAGGTACATTGTAGTTGGCACCTCGGGAAGAAATAGAATAAGCATCAAAGAGAAAAATATATTTAATCTAGAAAAAGAGAACACTACTAGTCGTAATATCAATTGTTAACTATGGAATTCCCCACACATCACAAAGGCTCCGTTTGATGCAAGATTGTAGGAATATTTGGTGATCATATTCCACTTGAAAAAAATAAAGTTGAGCTTGGAAACATTGATCCTGAGGCATTATAAATTAGTCCGAGGCACAAAAAAAATACCCTCCACAGAGTATTAAACAATACTATCAATTGTGGTATTATATAAAGAAGATTATTTGATTTTTCGGTAATTTTGGCTCACATGCCCCTAACAACACTCATTTCACACACTCTTTTCAGGGTACCTAAAATAATCATCCAATAGGTATAAATTCAATGAAGTACTCACAATGTCCACCAGCTTTAGCAATATAGTTTGCATTATTTCTTCTCTCTCAACGTTTGTTGTTTAATGTAGGTAAGTCTCTCCCAAAGGCATATGCAACCCTCTCATCTCCCATATCCTATAACCTATGTGACAAACCCTTCATTCCCCTATCAACCACTGCTGGCCACTTCCTCTACCAATTTCAATAACCCTTTTCTCATGTAGCAATGTCCCATATTTCAATATCAATAGATTACACTCTCTCTCACAAATTTCATCTTGCATCTCTTTTGGGACTCGATCGAATCCTTTGTAATATGCAGATTTGCTTCTATTTGTAATTGAGTTGTGTCGACCCAAATTGGCTATTTTCGAGGTTAGATTGTCAAGTAATGAACATTGCTCAAGCTTGACTCAAGTTTGAGAGGAGCCAACCCTTTTATGTTCAAGCTCAAACTTCTCGAATTGAGTTGAGCTCGAGCTCAAGTCGAGATGGAATTCATCCTCTCTATTATTTACTTTCTTGTATAGTTTCTATAATTTTATATTTAAACTCATGAGTATTGTTATATTTATATGTAATTCCATAGCTTGTATTGTATATTTAAAATGGGGAATGATCCACAACCAATGTTAGCTATGGGACTATTCTAAGTGAAGCCATGTAGTACCTTCCAAATTTAGCCTCAATGTGGTTTTGGGTTTCACCGATTTCTTGGGACCACTTTTGGACGCATTTTTTGTTTTATCTATTCAACAGTTTGGTTTAGTCTGATTTTTCAAATTTTGAAAAAGGAAACCCTGTTGTCATGATATGAACTTAAAGCGACATTGCTACCACAATTCTTTTTGGAATTTTCTTCCCTTCTACATTGTATTATAAATAACAATATTATTTATCCAAAAATTGTTTGAGTTAAACTAGTAGATCTTGATCAAAATGGTCGCTCTATATGATCATGAGACTGATGAAACATTAGTTTTTATGCATTTGAAGCTGGAGCTCCAATTTATGAATTATTATGCCTATGTTAAGACTTCCAAATTGCTTGCTAATGTTCATGTAGACACATGTTAAAACTTTTGGTTAGTGAATAATAATTTTATTTTATTTTAGATGTTAATATTTTGAGCAGACTATATGGGTCAATTTTGGCTTTACATTGTGCTTGTAAGTTTTAAAATGAAGAGAAACAAAAGGATAAGGAGTGGAATTTAGGAAAGAGATTAGAAGTCCCTTGTTTGTGAGTTTTAAGAGAGAAAACATGACAAAGAAACTTTTTAAAAATTTCTTACCATAAAATCCTCCCCAATTTCCTACCAAACTTGGGAAGATTGGGGAGGAAATTTATTAAAGTCTTAGGTGACATGTTCAAATATGAAAACTATCCTTCTTAGTTTTTAAATATAATATCGTAAGGGTAAAATAGTAATATAACTTATTTTTAAAAAAAACAATATTACAATAATAATAATATACTCTTTTAAGTTAAAATATTCTTCCAAAACTCACAAACACAAGGAAAGAAAGTAGATTTCCTTTCTTTCACTCTATTTTCTCTCATAAATTTTAAATTCTTTTCTTTTATTCACTCTTCAAACTCACAAACACGGTGTTAAGGGTTGAAATGATTGTTTTTGACACTCTGTTTCTGAGTTTTAAAATGGGCAGAAAAGAAAAGAAATGAACGGAAAATTTAAGTTTTCTTTTCAATTCCTATATTTCTGAGTTTTTTAATAAACGGAAAAGAAAAGAAATGGATAGAAAACCTGGCTACTTTTTCTGTCAAAGTTTTCCGTCCAAAATTGGCCTAATTTGAACGAAAAAAAATTGGAATAAGTAATATTTTTATAATTCCCATATTATCCTCAACTTTCAATATAATAAATTTTAAATTACAACCCATGTCCTCAATTTTAAATTTTATATTCTTTTCCATTAAAAACTCAGAAACAACACAAAGGAAAATTTTAAGTTTTCTATTCTTTTCTTTTTTGTTCTAATTTTGGTTTTCTATTCTTTTCTTTTCCGTCCAAAACTCAGAAACAAAGTGTAAGTGCAGTGTTCTGAGTTGACTTTATGAGTCTTGTTTGATTCTCATGATTATTGTATATAATTATTTTTGATGTGAGTAAGTAGTATGAAGAAATTATGTGTCTTGATTGATGGTTCAAACTTGACAATTCAAGGACATTTTACACATTGGCAAAGCGGTGTCTACCCCTACCTACAGTTACTGATAAAAGCACAACCACCTACTCCACAAAGCTCAAGTAATGGAAGAACAATGTTGCTCTTATAAGGGCCACGAGTCTAGTTTAACTGCTTATAACACATAAGAAACATATCCAGAGACCTAGCTATATCAAAAACTAGTAAGAATAATAAAACAAGAAACATATCCAGAAGCAAGCAAGTCTACAAGAATTTGACACCAATAACAAATTATTTTTACCTAGCATGAACAGGGAATGAATTTCAGTACGAGCTTGATGATAAAGAAGAAGGATTTTCAATGTGCTTAATTTTCAGACGCTCTTAAGAAACTGAATTTTCCTAGAGATATATAGAATATCCCTTAAAGTCTGATGAATGGGCTCTAATAACTGACAAAAAATTCAAATTCCCTCAGAGTACTCATGTGGCATCAGCAGATTCCCGGCCTTTACAATTAGTTCTTAAATCAACTAGGAATTAATTTGTTTCCTAAATACAAATTAGAAAGGGAAATGGCAGTTTCATTAGATACTAACATTAGCGACAGATTCAAAATATCTGATGAAGCAGATAACATCTAAGTGATTGTATTATACATAGCTAACTAAACTTTAAGATCAAGTTCCCATTTGGGTATACATCCTTCCTAACATACAAAAGCAAGTTCAAATAATCGCTTCACATTTGTACAGGATGAAAATATATGATAACTTCATATTGATGTAATATGAACGAGAGAAGGAAGGAAGGAACCTGATAATCAAGAGCAGTAGTATCCTCTTCTCCGGATGAAACTAGCAGGCCAGGGATTATGATTTCATCTTCCCAGTTTTTATATACGCCATCACTCCACTTACCAAAATTGCTGGGGAGTGGAGACCGTCTAAATAAATGATTCATTTCTCAATTAGTACATTAAACTTTTAATTTTTTCTCGTTATGTTTAATTGATAGTACAGTATTAGAAATTGATGACATTGCAGTGACATTTAGCTAAAAAATATTTTTATGTAATATTGAAGTTCATTTTAATATTTATTTTATTAATTTTGTATACCAAAAAGAATAAATATAAGACCATTATTAATTTTTTAAAATAAATTTAATAAATTACAAACTCAACTTAAAAAATCATCAATAGTCAATATAATAATAAATATTTTAAAATGTATAAATATACTACTAATTAAAATCTTGTTATTTTATACTAATCAATATAATGACAATGTTATCATTTTTGGTATAAAAAATTAAGGCTTAAATATAGATTAGTACCTTGAATTTGAAGTTTGTTTTATAATCATCAATAATCACTATAATTATTTTTTATACCAAAAAAGGTAAAGTTGTCATTAAATTTACTTTAAAAAATTAATAATAGTCTTATATTTACTCTTTTTGGTACAAAAATTTAATTAAATAAGTGTTAAAATAAGACTCAATATTACACATAAGTATTTTTTTAGTCACGTGTCGCTGTCATGTTATTAATTTCCTGACTCGGTACTATCAATTAGATGAAGTTTTAAAAAAAGTTTAACACCCTAATTGAAAAATGAGAAACAATCCCAAAGTGAAAAAAATTAAAAATTCAACGTATTAATTCATATTTAGGCCTAATAACAACCCTCATATAAAATTATAAATAATTTTTGTCATAAGAGATTTCTTATCCTAACGAATATCAAAACATGTTATTTTCTTAATTATTGGTTATTATAAAGAATATATAGTTAATCATTCTTTCGTCCCAAAAATTATTTTTATAGTGCTCATTTTATTCCAAAATATGAAATAATTATTGAATTTTTAAAGTCAACTTTGAGAATATTTTTCATTCAAATTGACTTGAATTCACTTAAGTTTAATCAATATGATAGTATAAGCTATCTAAAAAATATTATTAATTATAATATTTATTAATTTTAAATTAACTTTCAAAAGTCAAAAGTTTTATAGCGAATTTTCTTGTACATAATAAACCTGTACACTTAACTCCACTCCACCCTTTGTTTTATCAAATACTATTATTTTGATAATAAAAGATTGGATACGGAAAAAAAATATAAAATGATGTAGATGAAGGTTATCGATTATAATTATTGGACCCACATATGTACAGTAAAACATTTACTAATTAAAATTCAACCTATCATTTTATCTATAATTTTTTATCATCATCATATAATTACTCTTGTTTTATTATTCGAGTCCAACATTTCACACATAATTTAGGTCCTAGGCTTGGCAATAATTTACTAAAAGTGATAAATAAATAAAAAGTGCACAAATTACGGTAAGAAAATGTAGGTCCCATTCTAGCCAATAATTTGTTTTGGGAAATAAAGCGATTAAAGTAGATATAAATGTGGTCCCGCTCTGATGAGCCAAATTATTGTCGAGACCAAAGTTATAAAAAGTGATACCTACTATATTAGTCAGAATATGTTGATCCCAACTCCCAAACTAGCGAATAAACTTTCCAGGAGAGCAAAGGCAAAAAAAGGTCGATGCTTAACGTATTAAGCGAGGATATGTTGGTTCCCACGCTACTACTAACGAATCGATTAAGAAATTGATATTTTTATATAATTTTTTGATATATTCACATAAAAAAATATCATTATAGATGTATAGCGACAATAAAAATCGTTGATATAAAATTTGTAGCGACGATTTTTATGTAAAAATATCAATTTTCATAAATTATTTTGGAGACTAAAGTAAACTATATTTTTACCCATTTGATGACACTTTCACTGACTTCTGATGTTATTGCAAGTATAATGGAAGGATTTGGCTCCTTGCATTACACTCTTCTTATTCTTTTTAAAATTTTATATTATTTTAATTCAAAAAGTATAAGCATAATTTTAACATTTAAAATTAATTTGGGAATTAATTTTAATTTAAAAATACAATAATAAAAATTATAAATGTATTTAAATTATACTACTAATTACAAAATTTATTATTTTTCAAAAGTTAAATGAAACACTTTAATTTGATAATAAAAATATCTCATTGAATTTTAGTTTTGATTATATAATACGTACGGCTGTAGTTTTTTTAAACTGTAATATGTTATAAAAGATGAAAAAATTACAAAAGTAAGGGTGAAATAGTAATCATTTCAAACGAACACGTAATCTAAAAGAGACTTAATTATTGTTAGAATTTAAGAACGACTAATATTGCAATCACACAGATATTATATGAAAGACAGAAAAGTAAGAACACACGATATACTCAAGTTCACCAATTTGGCTAGTCCTGCTTGTCTGATGTATTCATTTGATGCCTCACACACTCTACAATGATCCACGCAACAAATAATATTTTTATAGTAACTATAAAACCCTAACTACTATAACATGAGGTCCAAATACATTAGTAAAACTCAAGACCAGACTACTAATAAATTCTCAAGTCCAATTATACTTTGCGTTTGACTTCCAAGTGACACTGTCCCTTTGCAACCCCCGTCTGCTCACCGACGAGCTGGGAAACCGCTGCTCACCAAGGAAGCGAAACTCCCGACTACCTTATCGTAGTAGTCATTAGTCGAACCCGTATAAATACAAGTAAATCCCAACAATTATAGCAATTACCAGTTGACACCATACATACTCTTAAAATAAAATTGTATTTCACAAATAACAATAGATTATATAGATTTGAGCCATTTTTTAACACGAGAAATGGAATAACAAGCCACGACAATAATCCCATCCAAATCCGGAAAGATATATTGTCGTCAATCAAAGTTTGCGCACTGAGAAAAAATTTCAAATGAATAAAAGTAATATCCAAACCGAAGAAATTAAAATCTCATGCTAGTCTTAGGAGTCTGTTTGTTTAAGACTGAATACATTTGAATGACTGAATGGTTGAATCGGTCAACCATTACTTGTGCGTTTGTTTAGAAAAAAAATCGTTTGAATGGCTGAATCGGTCAGATGATTGAGCTGAATGGCTAAGTCAGATTTTTTTTGCTGAATTGCTGAATGAGCAGCTGAATAAAGTAAAAAAAATTAAAAAAATATTAACTATTATATTAAGTAATATTAAATAAATTTACAACAACTTTGAATTTTTTCAGAGGGGTAAAATAATAAAATTATGTCATTCAGATGGTTGAAACATGTTTATTATTAAATAATTTTTTTCATTCAGATTCAGATTTATTCAATTTTTATCAAGCACCCCTTACAAGGAAAGACATAAGATAAAATAGTCTTAAAAGGAAATACATAAGATAAAAGAAAAAGAAAATGAATAAAAAATAGAAAGAAAAAGAAAAAGAAAAAGAAAAAGAAAAAGAAAAAAAGAATGAAAAAGAAAAAGAGATTGGAAAGAAAAGGAAAATAAATAGAAGAAGAAAAAATGAGAAAAAACTACATTATTTCAAGCCTATATTCCAAGTCTTTTGGATTATAATTTTATTTTAATAATTAAATTTCATATTCCTAAACAATCATTTAATATGGACCGAACGACAAATAATCTATCTATCCATATTTCTATATCTATTCAATCCAGTCAAAAAAAATTAATTAGTAATACTCTATCAAATCGTTTGAAAATTAATTTGAGATATTTTCAGTTTCACAATTGAGATGAATATTCTTTGAAAATATAAAAAAATTAATCTTACAATTATTATTATTTTTAGATAATTTACAATATTCATTATTGTATTTACTAAAATTACGAAATTTATGTCAAACATAAATTTGAAAATATTTTAAATTGATGTCACAAATTCAATAATAATCTTATACTTCAAAATGAGGAATTGACAGTTTTACAAGAAAATAATCATAAGATTATCTTACCTAATATTGTAGCTATTATTAAAATCACATACACATATTATCATAATTATTGTCATTATTAACTTTATTTTTTTTTTTTTTATTATTATTATTATTATTATTATTGATTGTATATTATTGAACTAATTTATTATTATTAAATAACACCATCATCATCTTTCTCCCACTTTATAATATATATATATATATATATATAATTGAGCTTGTACATCACTTGTAATGCAAAAATTAGTCTTGAATTATACTAAACGACATTAACAGATATCATAGTTACAAATAGCCCTTGTCAGTTGATTCACACATTGCCTATGGACCTTATGGTAACACTAGGCTGTGCTAGTGTTTAGATAGATATGTTGTTGGGTTTGGTATTGGGTTTGGTAACCCTTGTCGTTGTCTATATTGTTAAGGTATGTGGAATTAAGGAAATAATATTATTTATCCGATAATAAAACCTATATATATAGAGAGAGCCGTTCAAGAACAGATTGATCAGTTAACGGATCATTCTGTTGAAAAACAACGCTATATATATAACTACTAAGTTAAAACACGTTCAAATAAGGTTTATAAGTTTTATAATTATGTATTTCGAACATTCTTTTAACAATAATTAATTTTATTCGGCCACAAACTTTATAAATTTTAAAATTATCTTCTATGAACGTCATGCGCGGGATATCATAGTAACGCAGTATTCGTTCAGAATCTTCAGATCAACGGTACCGACTACCGATGCACTTATTTGTCCGGCAACCTGTAAGTTGACATTGACTTTATGATTTGCGTTTCAAATTTATGGATGCATTTTAATTTTTTAAATCAACTCTAAAAATTCTAAAATTCAAAATTAATATAATTTCATTCAAATTTTGAAAATAACAAACATGATAATTAGTAGTATTTTATAGTTAGTTTATAATTATTTTTATTTGTATTAAAATTAAATAATTTTATATTAATTTTAAATTTTAAAATTTTATAAATTGATAACATTTATATCTAATTTTGAAACGAAGAGGGTACTATTAATTAGTTAATTATATTTTTATTCATGCCCGACTGTGATTCGGACAAGTTGCATCGTTGTAACCCGACACCACTATTAAGTTTCCTATTTTCCAGCTTTTATTGTCCAAAGCAAATGTTTAAACTTTTTTTTTTTTGAATTTGATTTAGATTAGGGGCCACTGAGTTTTCAGGGATTAAAAAAAAAGAGTAAAATTTTAGGGTGTTTAATAAAAAATTTAAAATTTAGATCGAAAAATATTATCTCTGTTCCAAAATTAGAGATAGATATATTTTGACTTTTTAATGTCAATTTGCGAAATCCAAAAATTTAAAATTGATATGATGTTATTTAGTTTTAATACAACAAATATAACAATTGTAAACTAATTATAAAACACTACTAATTATGAACTTTGCTTATTTCAAAATTTGAACAAACTTATATCAATTTAAGTTTTAGGATTTCACGAATTGATTTTAAAAGGTCAAAATATATATCTAATTTTGGAATGTAGGTAGTATTAAATTCTTTAAAGTTCATATCATATACTACCTTGGTCACTATAATACTCTTTGTGTGACGCCCTCAAAATAGGTCCACACAATCCATTCTGAGTCGCCAAATACATGGTACAGAATTCAAATACATGGTACAGAATCTAAATACAAATCTTTTTATATTAAACGGTTGGGCAAAATACAATCACACAAATTGTGAGCTTCAATACAGATAGTATATAATACAAAAATTTAAACGCTCAAATAAGTCCTCATTATAATTATTATCACACTATTTTACAAAATAATGAGGACTTCTATAACATTATCTCGGACCAACACTCCATTTTCCGGCTAGTCCCAGCTATATTTTCATTCTCTGAAGAAAATAATGGAAGAAAAGGGTTAGCTCAACTAGCCCAATAAAAAAAAAATTATGACTAAGATAATGAAGAATAAATTATCGTTAGCCTCCAATAAACCAGATAAAATAATATGGACAACAAGTTTTAGATCAACAAGTGCAGCGAAAATAGCAATCCATTAGAAGAGTCAAGTAAAGAATAATGTCTATTATCTTCTATGAATAAGACTTCACTTATATAGATATTGGTCAACCCTTCTAATCCTATTAGACATGTGATTTCATTTAATTAATTAAACTCCTTTAATTGATTTAGGCTTCCCACCACATTGGAAGTAATTAATTAAATTTATTTAATTAATTTGCTTCCTAATCTTATTAGGGATAAATGAGAGTACTAATATTAAATTAATTACTAAACTACTTTAGAAATTAAAATAATTATAATTATAATAATATTAATAAGACTCCTCTTATTAATTTATATTTAATATTTCTAAAATATTAAATAATAAATATTAAGTAATTTAATTTATTCTATCACCATAGATTAAATTATTTACACTTAATGCATTATTACGAATATGCTATTACTTTCTTAAATAATTATTCTTTCTTTTATGGTGTGACCCTTTAGGTTCTCCATATTAAACCGGTTATGAATAAATCAATTAGAACAATTCTAATCTTATTTAAATAAATAAATTAAACTAATAATCTATTTAAATAAATAATATTTATTCTACAATAGGGATAAGCCTCCCTAGCGATCAACGACTTTTCAGATAATATAAATTTCAACATTAATCATAAAAGAACCTGTGAGTAAATAGTTACCGTACAATTCAATCCTTCTATCATACAATGTCCCAACTAAATATAAGACATGAATTTACTGTCAAGTCTTATTTTATTTAATTATATGTATTTCGATTAGAAAATGCACAACTCTAAATAAAGCAAATTAGAAACTCATTTCTAATTTCATTCCACCTTGGCCAAGGATTCCTGGGTTGTCATTTACCGAATCACATAGGACATATCTTCTCTTTTACTAGAGGTGGTAGATTCTTTATTGATCATTCATTATCTCCATATGTAACTCATTATACTCAAGCATACCCTTTTATATACCCTAAAGGGCTTTAAGGAATAAGTCAAAGTATAATTCATTACATACAAGATACTATGATGATCTCAAGTCCAAGGATCACTTGTACTACTATCACATTCGGAATTCCTATTGACAGGCGAGTAAAACTCAATTAGGTATTCCATAGCGAGTCACGTTCAGTGAACTTATTCTCCAATAAGCACCTACATACTTGTTTTAGTATCTTCACACAAATGATCAATCATCCTCATCCAATGAGCAAGCAACATATGTACCAATCTATCCGGATTTACTAATTCTCTTTTTAGTAATCCCACGATTGGGAACTATTTTAGTTTTAAAGCTTTCTAAGAATTTAGATCTCATTAGCATGATCATCATCATGATTCTAAAAGCATTGCTTAAAATTATGGGTTATTTACATATTATAAAAACAGCACCATGTAGATAATTGAATGCCTTTAATAAGTTAATATTTTAATTAATAAATAAATAAGATCGTCTCCAAAGTAGATGTTTTATCATCATACATGATTGGCTTGTATGCATACTATTTTCACCACTAACCTAAGAGGCTGGATCTGCCCCTTTTTAAATTTAAAAATAACTAGGTTCCTCCGTCGTATAAATAATAGTACTATATACTAATACTTCATCCATTTCACAAAAAGAATTGCCATATATTTAATTATATTTTTCTTAGTCAATTTATAAAATTCTAAAACTCAAAATTGTCTTAAATTTATTGATTTAGTTTAATGCAATTATTAATATTGTAAATTACCAAGGGGGGTCGGCTAGCATTTTTATTGACCACTCAGTTTTCTTCATTTGAAATAGAAGGCTCAGAAAGCCTTAATGCGTCTTTCTGGGAAATTGTGTAATTTTCAGCACGGGGTCGTTCGGGGTGGACCAGTTGGGTAGCAGTTTCAGGTTTGTGCCTTTGATGAAGATCCATTGTGCGTGCCAGCCTCGATTGTTAGATGGAGTTTTGATGGGATTAATTGTACCAAGACGAAGGCCGAGTTATCGAAATTTGGATTCTCCACTTTCGGACAGAGTATACAAAGCAAAAAAGAAGTCCAGTCCCGGAGCAGTCTGGGTGATGTGACAGAAGGCGAGAAAGGAATTGAGGTAAATATACGAGTTGGGCATCAGCTGGGCCAGACCTGTTGGGTTTGCTAGAAACATAAGCATGAAATCAAATTACATAAACGCAACGGAAGGGATGAAAAATCAGATTTTAAAATTTTCTTACAAACCCTTAACCATGATCTTTCTTGTGCATCAATTATCAGTCAATACATAGAAGGAGAGGATGTAATTATACCTTTGAAGATCCAAGCTTCCTCAGGTACAAGTTCTACTCCTTTGATTCCTCTATAGTGGCTCCTTCCCTTGATCAATGTCAGTCACCCAAATATTTGGCCTCTAAAGGTGATCCACTAAGGAAGATGAAGAACTCAGGAAGATGGGTTATTGGCTTAACCTTTGTTTCTATCTCTATAGAATATGTGTACTCCCAACCCTTGAAAAAATTCACGTACCTTATTTCTAATATAAAACTCTCTTATATAGATATTAGGTTAACCCTCCTAATCCAATTAGAATAGGATTTTATTTAATTAATTAATTAAATACTTTTAATTAATTTATATCCTAATCTTATTAGGATTGAGAGAGAGAGAGTACTGATATTATATTAATTCCTAAACTCATTTAGAATTAAAATAATAATGATAATAATAATATTAATAAGACTCCTCTTATTAATTTATATTTAATATTTTTAAAATATTAAATAATAAACATTAAGCTATTTAATTTATTCTATCACCATAGATTAAATTAATTATACTTAATGCATTATTACTATCATGTCATTTTCTTCTTAAATAATTCTTCTTTTTTTTATGGTGTGACCCTTTAGGTTCTCCATATTAAACCGGTTGTGAATAAATTAATTAGAATAATTCTAATCTTATTTAAATAAATAAATTAAACTAATAATCTATTTAAATAAATAATATTTATTCTACAATAGGGATAAGCCTCCCTAGCGATCAACGACTTTCTAGATAATATAGATTTCAACATTAATCATAAAAGAACCTGTGAGTTAATAGTTACCGTATAATTCAATCCTTCCACCATACAATGTCCCAATTAAATATAAGACATGGATTTACTGTCAAGTCTTAATTTATTTAATCATATGTATTTCGATTAGAAAACGCATAACTCCAAATAATGCAAATTAGAAACCTCTTTCTAATTTTATTCCACCTTGGCCAAGCATTCCTAGTTGTCATTTAACGAATTACATAGGACATATCTCCTCTTTTACTAGAGGTGGTAGATTCTTTATTGATCATACATTATCTCTATATGTAACTCATTATACCCAAGCATACCCTATATATACCTTAAAAGGCCTTAAGGAATAAGTCAAAGTATAATTTGTTATATACAAGATACTATGATGATCTCAAGTCCAAGGATCACTTGAGCTACTATCACATTAGGAATTCCTATTGACAGGCGAGTAAAACTCCATTAGGTATTCCATAGCAAGTCACGTTCAGTGAACTTATTCTTCAATAAGCACCTACATACTTGCTTTAGTGTCTTCACACAAATGACTATGAGATCAGTCATCCTCATCCAATGAGCAAGCAACATATGTACCAATCTATCCGGATTTACTAATCCCCATTTTAGAAATAACACAATTGAGAACTATTTTAATTTTTAAGCTTTCTAAGAATTTAGATCTCATTAGCATGATCTCATCATGATTCTAAAAGCATTGCTTAAAACTATGGGTTATTTAAATATTATAAAAAAATAGCACCATGTAGATAATTAAATGCCTTAAATTAATATTTTATTAATAAATAAATAAATTGTTTACAAAGTATGTGCTTTATCATCATACATGATTGACTTGTTTGCACACTGCTATCAAGACCGGTCCCAATTAACCCTAAAAAGGAGGAAATGAACTCGGGGAGGGAGAATCGGAGGCCATATTTAAGGGCGTAGATGTGGACGACAATCCATTCTCCCTGTGGACGCCAATACATTCTTTCGTGTGAATCTGGAACTTTGATGGAGTATTCGAGATGAATCTGGTATTGTTGTCGGATTGATGGGATTTGGGCAACAGTGATGTTGGATTGAGTATTGACATAAGGATAGGCTTTCACTGATATATATTCAGCCCTCGATCATGCCTCAGCAGGCTCGGGTGACGATTGTACCCCGGGGAGGGGTTAGAGGTGGTGGAGGTGACCTTGTCGGTAGGGGCTTCGTTTACGGTGGTCATAGGTACCTCCACGGCGATGAGGTCGCCGGTATTCACGGATGGATTGGGAGCAGTGATGGCGGGTCCGCCAGAAGTGTTGGTCGTGTCGACTGTGGGGTTGTTTGAAGAAGCCATGAAGGTGAGGGTAACTGGTTGTAGGTGGCAAGAGAGAAGGTGGGGCTTCGTAGGGGTTGCTCTGTGAGAATTCCAGAAAAGAAGGAGTTGCAGAAAAGGCGTCTGGGAGAGAAAAGTGGGGGTAAAGGGCGGTTGAATTGATAAAATGAGCATTTCAAACAAGACTACTTATATTTTCTCGATTGAAGGAATACGGCGCAGTTAATGCGCACAATAATGGGGATGCAAAACATTTTAAGGCCCAGATTAAGGTGGGGTGTGTTTTTTGGGCTTTGATGTTGGCAATAATGTTGGGCTTCGTCAGATAGTCTTCTATTGTATATTGCTTATATAATAGGAAACTCGGGGGCAATGTTGGGCTGTGGACTTTTGGGTCCGGACAAAGTAATGGGTCAAAACCCGTAAGAGGTTGTGTACCCAGGGTGGGCTCTTATTATGGGAGGTGGAATATTTTAAGGAATCTTTGATAATGATTGCCTTTCTGCTTTTGGAAGGGGAGTTAGGATTCAATCCAACTACCTTTTTTCAAGGAGATTTGATGTGGTCCCATTAAGGGAACCAATTCTACGGGTGATAGGACTCTGTAAAGGCGGTGGGAATTCTATAAGTACAAGGTCACGTTTCACTTGAGAGGTACACAATTGATTATTATTTTCTAGCACTAAAGTTCCAGACCTCCATTGTTAACCTTAAAACAGCCTGTACTTACTCTCACACCGGAGCTATCTCCCGGCGGCCCAAGCCGTCAAACTTTCGGTGTTTACCTGTTTTGTGCAGGATTGTACGCGCTCTGGTGATTGAAGCGCGTAGACAGATCTTGGCGTTAATAGTACTATATACTAATACTTCATCCATTTCACAAAAAGAATTGCCATATATTTAATTATATTTTTCTTAGTCAATGTATAAAATTCTAAAACTCAAAATTGTCTTAAATTTATTGATTTAGATTAATGCAATTATTAATATTGTAAATTACTTAAAAATGATTATTTTGAAAATTAAATCAATCCACATTACATTTCAAATTTAATAAAATTTTACTGCTACAAAAGTTTTTTGTGGAACGTACGGAAAAAGTAAAAAGCAATTTTTTTTGGAAAAAAAAAAAACGAAAAACACAAATTCCATCTTCCTTTCTTTGAGGAAAACCTCATCATCAACACCCAATAATGCACAGTACCACATTAGGTTTGGCTCTATTCCCTTTTTTTAAAACTTAGCTATATAGAACACCACATGAACGTAGTATGGTATGGGCGTCCACATGAGAATGGGCCCGCATTGTTTTGTCCACGTGTGAACCTGAACTGTACCATGCTATTACAACTTTTGCCACGCGAGATTTGGTCCATGCAATGCACATACCTCTCGTCCGGCCGGTCCCATTGTGAAGTGAAGTAAGTATTTGTTAATTTTATGTCTTCCCATCTCATCCGTCTCATTCCTCTTTTGTTGATCTCTATTACTAAAGCACATATATACAACTTTTTTTGGTACTTGTATCTGGTAAACTTAATTATGTAAAATGGAAAAAAAATATATACATATTTGTTTGTGTATTATATAGAATTATTCATTATCACTATTAGTTTGGCAATTAGACAATGTCAGTCATAGTTATTAACATGTTCTCCAATTGTATGATAAAGTTGGCTATAAATTATTCTTCATATACATGATACTTGGTGATTGAACCCGTGCAATGTACGGGAATTAAGTTTTGGGGGGAAATTATGTGTTAATTTTTATTTTTATTTTGGAGGAAAATCTTTAGCTTAAGTGTATTCTACTTTTATATGTACTATGATAGTATTTTTTTATAATTTGAAAACATCTAATAAGTGACAAGTTTAGAAGCTTATTTATTGTTTAGTAATTTTCACTTAAATATAGAGAATTGATATTTTCACAAGCTAATTTGATATTTTCACAAGTGAGTCTCACTTTTAACTAAATCAACCATTTGTGCAGTAAACTAATTATAAAATTTAATTCTTATGTCCAAATTACTCCCATTTGATAAATAACTAAATCTCTAGTTGCTTAACTTTATTTGAATAGTAACGTTAACTCAATTGAAGACAACTTTTATTTATTTAATTATTATGATAGTAATAATATTAATAATAATTAGAAAATATGTAGGAAATAAGTGAAAAAAATTATTTACACATAAAAATTAGGATCAAAGGCTTTCTTCTCCAACCAGGAAAAAAAATTATTTTCAAAATTTCTATTATCATATCATATTACTAAATTAAGATTTTTATGAAACAAATTATACTTAAAATGTGTAAACATTATATATAAGATTGTAAAAATTAATCTTATAAGACTGTAAAAATTAATTTAAGTTTGACTTTGGAACTGTTCATCTGAATTAATCCTATAAAAATTGATGTAATAAGATAAAATAGAAGTTTTAAATTGTTTATTTATTTGGAGTCTTCGAACCACAAGACATGCAAGTTTTTATCATCTTATGATCCATCGGACAACCTAATATATATTTTATATATATGGAAAAAGACTTCTATATAAAGTTTACTCATTTATAAAAATCTTAAGTATAATTTGTTTCATAAAAATCTTAATCTAAGTATAACTTGTTTACACATTATACTTTGTATAACGTGTAAACAAATCTTAATATATATAGTAATATGATATGATAATAGAAATTCTGAAAATAATTTACACATTTAGTAATATGATATGATAAAGTTTACACATTTTAAATTTACACAATTTTATATACAAATTTACACAGTCTTATATATAAAGTTTACACATTTTAAGTATAATTTATTTCATAAAAATCTTTATTTAGTAATATGATATGATAATAAAAATTCTGAAAATAATTTTTTTCCCTGGTGGGAGAAAGCCTTAGATTCTAATTTTTATATGTAAATAATTTTTCTCACTTATTTCCTAACTATTTTCTAATTATTATTAATATTATTACTATCATAATAATTAAATAAATAAAATGTGTTTTCAATTGAGTAACGTTAATAATCAAATAAAGTTAAACAACTAGATATTTAATTATTTATCAAGTGAGAGTAATTTGGACATAAGAACTAAATTCTATAGTTAGTTTACTGTACAAAGAGTTTGTTTAGTTAAAATTGAGACCCACTTGTGAAAATATCAAATTAGCTTGAGAAAATATCAATTTCCTAAATATATTCAACTCAATTTTAAATTAATTTTTTTTATAAATTGATTAGAATAAAATCATATTGATTTTTTTTTTAAACAGAGAGAATATAAATTTAGGAATATGGTCAATGAAATTGTTACTATTCACCAAATTAAGATATTATTAAATCATCTGCACTGCATATGCATGATGCATCTGGTGGATAGAAAAAATAATAGGAAAATGATTTTTAAACATATTAAAATAATATTTT
Source organism: Panax stipuleanatus (assembly GCA_020205555.1). Classification (NCBI taxonomy): domain Eukaryota; kingdom Viridiplantae; phylum Streptophyta; class Magnoliopsida; order Apiales; family Araliaceae; genus Panax; species Panax stipuleanatus. The sequence goes on along the minus strand of CM035118.1, from coordinate 140,718,165 downwards.
CATACGAGTCTATCTCACATAGAGGTATTCACTTATTATTTATATGCGAGGGATCATGTGAAAATATTAATTTTTTATGTAAAAATATTATTTACCAAAATAATACTCCACTGTGTTTGACAAGAAATGGGAACATTAATATTTCATATCCACAGTTATCGATGATTATTTTAATGATTCACTTCTATTAATAAAGTATTAACAAATGATTATTATAATAAACGAGGACGTTCAAAAAAAAATGAGAGTGAAAAGGGGGGATAATTTTGACTTGGTCTTGGAGGCATCTAACAGCTCAAAACGCATGCTGCCAAAGGAGTGTTTGTTGGGCAATTTTTAATATGGTTTACTTATTGCAGGGGCTAACTAAGCCATTCTGTCAATTATCATAATTCAAGTTTCCACAAGGAAATTAGGCAATTACATTTGTTGTCTTTTGTAATATATATTCATTAAAATAAAGAAGAAGCAATTCCTAATGGGTAGTTTATGAATTTTAGAGGCAAAAGGATATTAGACATTAAAATTGTAAACGAACCAAATAGTTCGGGCTCGACTTAAAAAAATACGAACGAGATTCGGATTCGTTAATAATATGATTCAAATTTGAGCATTAAAAATAATTCGAATAAAAATATGAGTAGAATCTGAGCAAGATCATACTTAATTCGTTTAAGATTCAAACTACTCGAATTCTTGATTGTGATTCGATACATACTCGATTGATACAGATTCGATTAGATTTTCGATACATTTTTTTATAATATATACAAATTTAAATCAAATTAGATTAATTAATTATTATTGTTTTATTTTGTTTTTAATTTTAATTGTGATTTTATATTTGTAAAGTGTAATAGTAAATATATTTTCTCATTTCTAAGTAAAATAACAAAGTCAATTTATAATTATATTTATTATAAAATTAGTTATTATGTGGAGACTCGAATTCGAATTTGAATTTGAAGTTCGTCAATAGTTTGACTATAATTTGAGTCGAGTAGTAAATATTTGAATCGAGTCAGAATCGAATCTGAGTAGAATTTTTTAAATACAATTTGAATTCGATTCGAATTCGAATACAAATTTATCATTTAGACTCAATTCGAACAACTCTTATTAGACATTAGACCAGGGCAAAAGGATTGGAGGGTTGACTTTAAGAGGTCCGCTCCGCTCTAATGGGTAGTTTATGAATTTTCCGCTTCCACCTTCCTCGGAATATTAATAACAGTTTTTTTAATTAACTCTCTATTCATAATTTTGAGAAATATATCAACAAATTATTATTTAATAGTTTTTTTATCCTTAGTTGACTCTCTATTTTAATCCCTATATAGGATTTTACACCCCAGTGTGAGTGAGTTAAAAGACCGCTCTCTATATATACAAAATGACATTTTACACCCTCGTTTAAGTGGACAACTCATCAATCATACACATCTTGACATTTTTTTACTACTTCATTTTCAAATTATAAACTTAATATTGACTTACTTTTTAAAAATTAATTTCAAACGTATTAAAATTTAAAATTGATATTAATTTATATCAATATAATTATAAATATTATAAAAGTACTATTAATTATAAAACCTATTATTTTCCAAATTTAAATGAATCATATTAAATTTAAATTTAAAAATATCACAAATTAACTTTTTAAAAATTAATAATAATCTTATGTACATTTGCAACTACAATCTATTCAATATTCATTCCATAAATTACTTCAAATTTAAAATAAAATAAAAATTAATTTACATTGGAATATAATTGATAAATTATACCCTCTCTTTTATACATTATAAGATTATTATAAATTTAATATTTTGACTGTTGAAACTTTTAAATTTTAAATTTTAACTTTTAAATTTCATTATTCAGGGAACGAACATGTTGGATATATAGTGAAAAAATTGAATATTTATTTTATATAGAATAATCCAATAATATTGCAAAATAAAAATAAAGATAAGGAAACCGTTGTGCGTTAGCAACCGTTGTGCGTTGAGGCCTAAACGACTCTGCTTTAGCCATATTCAATACTCCCTATTATATATTGCGACACTGCTCTCACAACAACCAACCAGACCCCCCTTTGCAGTCTGCATATTTCACCTCGAATTTATATCGCTGATCATGTCTTCTGATCAAACCATTGCCCCGTCAAATTCTTCACCCAATCCTGACGAGATCATTCCAGGTCCAGCTCAAGAAGATACCAATGTCGTTTCTACCAATCAAAATGAGGCAGACAACAACGGCAGCATAACAATTCCACAACCGGAGGCCGAGTCAACGCATGCTAATCCTCAAGCGCCGGCTTCTTCCGATCACATCCCTGAGTCCAAAACCACCACCACCACCGATGACAGCGGTCCTGGCGGAAGCACTCAGGCGCTATTAAACTTGATTAGTCGGGATCTTGAGTACATTAAAGGTACCTCTAAAACGCTGAGCGAGTATAAAGACATTGTTGGTGCGAGAATACCTGGTGCCGAGGAGAAGATCGCAAACATTGATAGGGAGTTAAAAAAAGTCATTGATAGTGTTGAGAGTGCAGAAAGTGGTAAGGAGGCTCATAAAAAACAAATTGAAGAGATTCAGAAAGAGCTTCGCCAATTCAAGAAGCACATAAGGAAGTTGAAGCTGACAATACCTCCCAAGTTCAAGATCAACCCTGCAGATCTGCCAGCCTTGGAACAACATCTCAGCGATTCTAAGAAAAGCGTGCAGCCCTATACCATCAACGATAAGCCGTTGAGCGGGAAACTCGAATTGTTCAAAGAGAAAATAAAAAATGAATATAGATCTGCATTCCATGATTTTCAACAACGCTATGCAGGCCTTGATAACAAGTTGAAGCTGTGTCTGCTGTGTTTTTCGGTGTTCCCGGAAGATGAGAAAATAAAGAAGAGGCTTATGGTCTACTGGTGGATTGGAGAAGGATTCATAACCCCACTAAATGAAGAGGAAAAGGAAATGGAAAGGGAAAAGGAACAAGATCTAGAGCAATTGGGCGCCAAGTGCTTTGACGAGCTTATAAAGAAGGACTTCATCCACTCTGCGGACGGTAAGGGCAGCCAGGAAGTAGACAATTGTAAGATGCAGCCTTTTGTTCGCTGGGCAGTCATATTGATGGCAGAGAAGGCTAAGTTCTTCAAGTTTGACGACGATGGTAACCCCACAGAAGACTTCTATTCTTCTTTCAGGGCGTGCCTGGTGGGCAACGGGTTAGACATCGAGAAAAATCCAGATTTAGAGAAACTTCATATGTTGTTCAATGTTAATGAAGCTATTCTCGAGTTGAAAGCCTGAATGGTTCTTGAAGATGAAAAACGTCAGCGTTCTTTGCTTGGGGAGGTGGCAGGCTGCAGCCGGGCATCACATTGAAGTCGAGGAGACTAAATTCTTAGAAGGCTTAAAGAATATGATACATCTGAGATACCTTAGCCTTCAAGGAATTTCAAGAATAACCAAGCTTCCTAACTCTGTTGCAAATCTGGGGAGGCTGACCATTCTGGATCTCAGAGCTTGTCACAATCTTGAGGAAATCCCTCATGACATCGGCTTGCTCAAGTGGTTGACGCACTTAGACTTGTCCGAGTGTTACTTGCTAGCTCACATGCCCAGAGGCCTCTCGCAGCTTGCCAACCTCTTAGGTTCTCAAGGGTTTTTTAGTTACGCAGGACAAAACCTCGTGTTCTCTTCACGACTTGACGAAGTTGACAAAGCTCAGAAAATTAAGCATCTTCACAGGCTGTGATGTCATTTCCTGAATCTAAAGATCTCGAAGCTTTCCCAAAGTTCAAACTGCTTCACAAGCTAAAAATAGTATGGGGAGGAGGTGCAGAAAAATCGATGACACCAGATGAGAAAAAGGAAGGTAAAAGTGAAGGAGAATCGAAGGAGGAGGTTGCTAAGGAGGAGAATCATACAGTGTCTTCAAGGGCTATAGACACCCAGACTCCAGCAGCAAATGTTGGAGACAACAGACAGAAGTCCACCCCTCAACCACTAGCGCGAACCTCTAGTAAATTGAAAACAGCCTTGGGGCTAGCCGCGGAACACGGAGTTCCCCTGAATCCAGGGCTTCCTCCTCGATTGAAGAAACTGGACCTTCAATGTATTCCTATGAAATCAGCGCCTGATTGGCTGCAGCCTACAAAATTGGAAAGCCTAAAAAAGCTCTACATCAGAGGTGGCCAACTCTGTGATCTCAATTCTGCAGATCAGAAATGGGAGGTTAAGCCATGGAGCGTTGAGACACTGCGACTCAAGTACTTGACTGGATTGGGGATGAATTGGACAGAACTGCTCGATTTATTTCCAAATTTGATTTACTTGGAGAAAGTCAGATGCCCGAAGCTCACCTTGTTCCCTTGTGATGAAGCAGGCGTGTGGCTCAACAAGACCAAAGAAATAGCATCCTGAACCTCTTGAATCTGGATAAAGATATCTCTCCTCTTGTTATAATTATTTTTGAATCGCTTGTTTTGTTTCTTATTTCCTAACTCCATAAATTTTATGCACATTGTTCACTTCATTATGCAAAAGTAAGGAGCAGCAAAGATGGCAGATTGTGATTGTTGAGTAGAAACTAGAGCATCAATTTGTCATTGTTTAGAGAATCCGTAGTTCTGCATCAATGTACTTCAAATTTTTATTTTTCCTTCAAATTTGGAAGCACAAACATGAAATATTAGTCCTGGACACCAACATTCTGTTTGTTCAATTCAAAACATTTTACCTTGAATTATACCACGTAAAAGACGAAAATATTATTAACACAACTTTGCAGTGTTTGTTCAGCGCAAAAAACAGTGCCAGAAAAACTTTATGATAAAAGAAAGAGATTATGCTTAAATGTTACAATCGATATCGAAAGTAACTCTCTTATATGTTGTAAATGTTCCAACATATACAAAATGAATTACATTTGTACCTCTATTTCAACTAATCATGGCTATAGAACACTTTCACAGACCAGTATACTCACTCCCTTTAAAGCAGCTACGTTTGGATGGGAGGAATGAAGGTGGGAATAGAATCATTCATTTGTAATGAAATTTATGAATTTTATTCGTTGGGAGATAGGGGTATGGAATGACTCATTTCAGCCCGAATAAAATGAATGATTCCATTCTTCATTCAATTCTATCCTCTATTTAATTCCTTTACCCATTTCATTATTTCAATCCAAGCTTAGCATAAAAGGCAAAGATATATAATATACTAATATTTGTAACTCTATTTCACTAATCATGGCTATAGAACACTTTCACAGACCAGTAAACTCACTCCCTTTAAAGCAGCTACATTTGGATGGGAGGAATGAAGGTGGGAATAGAATCATTCATTTGTAATGAAATTTATGAATTTTATTCGTTGGGAGATGAGATATGGAATGATTTATTTTAGCCCGAATAAAATGAATTATTCCACTCATTCAATTCTATCCTCTATCTAATTCCTTTACCCATTTCATTATTTCAATCCAAGCTTAGCATAAAAGGCAAAGATATATAATATACTAATGTTGATTGTTGTTAAAGGCGAAGATACTTCTTTCAGTCATTTTATCGAACATATAAAAGGCATATGAAAGAATATAATTTGTGTCGATAACAATTGCAATAGATGAAGAGGCTGGCCTGCTTTTTCTGTTACCCCACACCACTTGGTACGTACTTCTGATCTGTCAAATTTAACTTTGCCCCTTCATGCCTGCAGTTATCGAAAAGTGACTTGTTTTACTTTTCATAAATTTTAAGGGGATCCGGAATTAGGGGCCGGTCTAATTTTTTTTTTGACTTTCAAAAAGTTTTTTAATATTTTTTTAAGTCAAATTTTTATAAAATTCAGTGATTTAAGTATAATTTGAATATAAGTAAAATCACTGAATTCTGTAAAAATTTGAGTTACAAAAAATATTATAATTTTTTTGAAAGTCAAAAGAAAAAAAAAACTGTGTTTCACATATTTTAAAAATGGGTTAAATACATTTCTGTCCCTCAAAATATAACCCTTTTTACACTTGACACCCCAATGTTTAAAATTTTATATTAGCATACTCTAAGTACACTTAAATAAATAAAAGTGATCCCAAAAAAATTTTCGGCCAAAAACCACGCCTGAAATTGAGGTGTCACGGAAAAAACTACTACCACCGTCCCACAATAAGTGTTTTTTTAGGTTTAACATTTTTTTTCAAAATAAGTGATGTGTTAGAATTTCAATATAATTTTTACAATATTTTTCCATATGTGCCCTTATGCAACCAATGGTATTTATTGAGAAGTTGAAAGGTTGAAGAAAAAAAAAGAGAGACCAAAATGCAATAAAAAAGTCTCAAACAAAACAAACAAAGTATATTAAGGGTATTTTTGCTATTTTAACTTGTGTATTGGTATGTGTGATTTAAGCTAAAAAAACACTTATTATAGAACGGAAGTAGTATTTTATAAATAGTATTTGGGAGAGCAGATCCTCTGTCTCCAAATTTCTTGTTCCCTTGTGTCCCACCACTTAAATGTCGACACATATTTTCTTACTTAACACCAATTAATTCTAAAATTTAAAAAAAAAGACAAGTGTCAATATTTAAATGGTGAGACACACGGGACAGAATTTGGAGACAGAGGATCTGCTCTCAGTACTTGGACCTTAAGGGCATATGGTAAATATACAATTCAAGAGAATATTCTTTTGAACTGTGTGCATATTCCTTTGATATCTGTATTTGAACCAAGTTTAAGTGAATATACACACAATTTAAAAAAATATTCTCTTAAATTATATACTTAATATGTGCTCTAAGATTACATGTTAAGAAATTTCATCTACTAAATACAAGTGAAATACAAGGAATAGCTGTTTACTCCCCTAAAATATACCTTAGGGTCGTTTACTCCAGTAAACCTTCATTCAGTCTTCACTTTTCAGTCTCCTCCCTTCTCTCTCTCTTCATACCCTCGAAACCCCAATCGGAAACCATGGTTTGCATACGCAAAATCGTCGACTATGTCTTGGCCAAAATGGAAGAGGAGAGCTCTGAATGCCTCGACCACATCACCTCTCTCGCCGTTCTTCGAACCCATCGAAAATTGGGGCTCGCCACCAAGCTCATGACGACGGCGCAGAACGCCATGGAACAAGTTTTTTAGGTCGATTATGTGTCGCTGCACGTGAGGAAAAGTAATCGGGCGGCATTTAATTTTTATTCAGAGACATTGGGGAACCAAATTCATGATGTGGAGACGAAGTATTATGCGAATGGGGAGGATGCGTATGGCATGAGGAAGATGTTGAATGTGAGGAATTATTATCAGCAGCAGCTTCATCATCATGGGCATAATCACTATCATCATCAGCATGGGGCTAGTAGGTGTTGTCTGGTGAAGCTAAGTCAGAGGAGGCGAGAGCTGACTGATTGGTGGAGGTAACTTTGGCTTTTGGGATTTGTTTTTAAATATGCTGGATGTATTGTTGAAGTTTTATTCTTGTTGAGGGTTAGTAATTGAAAAAATTGGGGATTTGAATAGTGTATGTTTCTTCATTTTCCAAGTGTTTAATTATTTTAGACGATCAATTTGGGACTTCTTTGACTGATATTGAGTAGAGAGGATGTTCGATGATTTGTGTTTGTATTAACACATTTGAAGCAGTGGTTTGTACTACAGATCTGGAATTGGTGTTGGGTTTTCGCATTTTTCCTCCCTTTTTGGCTGTCAACGATGGTGGATTCCAGGGATATAATTTTGAGTTTCTAATTGATATGGAAAAAAGGAGAAGAAAGTGACGTGAATAGGAAGAAGAGAGAAGAAACTGTAAAAAAAATTTTGGAAATTTTTTTGTTCTTTTCGTTTTCTCTTCTGTGTTCAAACCCACCTTTGATTTAGCCTTCATGCCCAGCTTTGATTTTTTCCAACCTGCAGTTTGCCTTCATACCCCTTTATTCTTAATTTGAAAATTAAATGCTTGATTTGTCTCTATTTGATGGGTTTATGTTTGAAGAATCAAAAATTTCATATTTGGAACGAACATTAAGGATAGAGAGATGGAGTGTGTTAGAGAGAGAAAAATGGCATATATTAATTTTATTCTAATGGTAAAATACACTGAAATACGTTTAAAATTATAAAATATAGTGAAATACATTATTTTTTGATGACACGTCAGCACTTACGTATTTTTTTTGGCCGAAAAAGTTTTTAGAATCACTTTTGTTTATTTAAGTGTAATTGGAATGTATAATTTTAAACATTAAAATTATAAGTGTAAGATAAATCATACTTCAGGTATAGAAGTGTATTTAACCCTTTTAAAATTATCATCAGTTTACTAACTTTCTACCCTCCGTCAACGTTATCAGCATTTAAAAAATAATATATATATAGATTACATCTTGCGTTGTTCATTATAAAATTTGATTTAAAAAATTCAACTTACTATCCCAAAGGCATTAGGAGATTTGTGCGATAGGCAAGTCTCTTACCGCAACATTATTTTGTAACAGGGGAGTTGAATTTTTAAATCGTGATCGTAGGATATATAATTAAATAGATGGTGGAGATATCACACATATATATATGCTCCAACTTCTTTAGTAGTAATATTCTTAAACTTTTATTTTTATACATTTTAGAATTAAATAATTATTTGCAAAAACTATACTCCACTTGTTCTTTTTTATTAACGTTTAAGAGAAAATACGTGTTAAAAAATGTGATTGATACTTTGTCTAGTTGGTTAAACTAGGTATCAAAACTCAATATTACAAATTAGTACTTACTGTTTAGAGAATATAAAAAACTAAATTATTAAGGAAATTGATATTTTTATATGAGTTTTTGATATTTTCACATAAAAACCGTCACTATAGATCCTAATATTAACTATAGCGACGGTAACGTCTATACATCTATAGCGACTAGGGGTGTAAACGAGTCGAATATCAGTGAACACCCTAATGCTCAGATTCGGCTCGATTCAAAAAAATCGAGCTCGAATTCGACTCGGATTCGATTAGAAATTTTTAATTTTGCGTCAGATTCGACTTGGATCATTACTCGAACCTACTCGGTTCGTAAGTACTCGGCTCGTTTACAAAACGAGTTACTCGTAAGCCTTCAAGTCGAGTTTCGAATATGAATCATTTCACTTAATACTGAACCACTACATACTAAATTGATTATTGAACTAATATTTATATATAAAAGTTTTTTACTTTTATTTATGTAAAGAAATTACAAAAAATGTAATACAAATTGACAATCAATTTATTGATTTATTCAAGTACAAGTTTACACAATTTAATACTACACTTTATAAATTATAAAGATTGATACAAATATCACATATTTAGCTTGTTAGTATGGATCAGACCAATATTCGAATATGATCCATCGAGCAGGTATCGAGTATGGTTCGAGAAAAAATAAAATACTCGAACCCTAATCTGAGCGAATACTGATATACTCGAATTCGACTCGTGTATCATTAAACAGAAAACGAGTATGGATCAGATTCGACTCGAATCAATTTCGAATTCGAGTTTTGGATCATATTTTCGAACCGATCTAGAGTCGAGTACCGAGCTACTCTGCTCGGCTTACACCCCTAATAGCGACACTTTTTATGTGAAATTATCAAAAAGTCGTGTGAAAATATCAATTTTCAATCATTAATTCTACTAACAATCTACAAACAAAAATAAATAAAATTTTCTCTCTAAAGGAACAGAGAATTACTTTTTTATTAACGTTTAAGAGAAAATACGTGTTAAAAAATGTGATTGATACTTTGTCTAGTTGGTTAAACTAGGTATCAAAACTCAATATTACAAATTAGTACTTACTGTTTAGAGAATATAAAAAACTAAATTATTAAGGAAATTGATATTTTTATATGAGTTTTTGATATTTTCACATAAAAACCGTCACTATAGATCCTAATATTAACTATAGCGACGGTAACGTCTATACATCTATAGCGACTAGGGGTGTAAACGAGTCGAATATCAGTGAACACCCTAATGCTCAGATTCGGCTCGATTCAAAAAAATCGAGCTCGAATTCGACTCGGATTCGATTAGAAATTTTTAATTTTGCGTCAGATTCGACTTGGATCATTACTCGAACCTACTCGGTTCGTAAGTACTCGGCTCGTTTACAAAACGAGTTACTCGTAAGCCTTCAAGTCGAGTTTCGAATATGAATCATTTCACTTAATACTGAACCACTACATACTAAATTGATTATTGAACTAATATTTATATATAAAAGTTTTTTACTTTTATTTATGTAAAGAAATTACAAAAAATGTAATACAAATTGACAATCAATTTATTGATTTATTCAAGTACAAGTTTACACAATTTAATACTACACTTTATAAATTATAAAGATTGATACAAATATCACATATTTAGCTTGTTAGTATGGATCAGACCAATATTCGAATATGATCCATCGAGCAGGTATCGAGTATGGTTCGAGAAAAAATAAAATACTCGAACCCTAATCTGAGCGAATACTGATATACTCGAATTCGACTCGTGTATCATTAAACAGAAAACGAGTATGGATCAGATTCGACTCGAATCAATTTCGAATTCGAGTTTTGGATCATATTTTCGAACCGATCTAGAGTCGAGTACCGAGCTACTCTGCTCGGCTTACACCCCTAATAGCGACACTTTTTATGTGAAATTATCAAAAAGTCGTGTGAAAATATCAATTTTCAATCATTAATTCTACTAACAATCTACAAACAAAAATAAATAAAATTTTCTCTCTAAAGGAACAGAGAATTACATATTTTTTAATTACCAGAGATGTACCTTCTTCTTGTTAATGCGTTTACATTAACATGAATAGGTTAAAGGAAATGGTAATGTCCAAAATGAGGGTGGTTACGTTTTTTATATTATGAATGCTAATAATTAATCAAATACTCCAAAAAGAGGGGGCTTATATTTTTTTGTCAATGCTAATAATTAATCGAATATAAAATAGGAGACGTGGTTAATATCCAAACTGGGGGTGGTTGTATATTATACCACGTTGGTGGTCATAGCTATTTTTACATGTTCCCTGAGACTTATTTTTTTCTCAAGTGAAAGATAATTATAATTTTCATTCATTTAATAGCTCCAACATGGTAACTAGTACGGCCAAATAAGAGTTTGGTAGCAACGACCAAGTTTTACTAGTACTCCCTCCCAACTTGTGTATTTACATTTTCAAAAGTCGTTTGATGATATATTCTACAACAAATGAAAATTCATTTTAATATTTTATTTTGCAACATAGAACTTTTTTGGTTACAATATATATATGATTAATAATAATTTTTTAAAGTCGATACAATATTATGGAACTTGTAAACCACAGTCAAAATAGAATGTACTTTTAAAGAGTGAGTGTTTGAGATCGCTTATAAGCCGTCAAATCTATTTGTAATCAATTTATAAAGCAAAAATTAAAAAGTGTTTGATAGTCTGATTTTAAAACTGCTTAAACTATACGTTTTGAACAAGTATATTACAAATATATCCTTATTTAGTTTAAAAATTCCATTCATTACACACATTTACTTGTCCAAACGTTTCTTTTTAATAATTTACACTAAAATATGTCATTAGAATAACACTTTTTGCTAGTTTAAGTGTTTCATATTGACTAAATACAAACCACTCTTCTAAAATTAATTCATTTACTTCTAAAGTTGGAGATACAATAGGAAACAAAAATCTTCTTAAATTGCTATTCAATCTACCGAATCTTAATGGGACTTGGAAGAAGCAAAGATGATAAAAAAAAGATTCACATACATATATTTCCCTTCTATCTCTGTGTCCTCGCATTGGACAACCCAAAAGAAGAAGAAAAAACCCAACCTCAGTGGGGGTACGTCTTGCAAGTCAACTGAGCACATTTGGTATCGATTGGCCAATTTGGCTTGATACTTAATTTTGTACTAGTTTCTATTTAATATTTTGCTGCTACATTATTATCCTTAATTCAAAAATTCTAGGTTGACGGTGAAGTGAAGATCGGTCTACTGACCGTGAAGTGGCGATCGGTCGCTGGAGAAGGACTCTCCTTACTTTGTTTTTGTTCACTTGCATCATGAATTCCATTATTATTTTCTTCAAATACCTAATGTATGTATGTCTGTTCATTTCTACACCCTTTGTTATTAGCTCAGGAATTGTATATTCGGGCGTATTGATTAGGAAATGTAGAAAATAAAATACCAAAACAGAATACAACTACTGTTAACAAAAAATACAATGATAATGAAAAATTACAAGCAGCAGATCAGATCAGATCATCCGATATTTGGAAAAAAAAAATACTTCTTCTTCATCTCCCCATATTAGTTAAGCTGCCTGCTGCACTCGCTGCTTCCGCTTGATTGGCGTTAGCACTCTGGACAAGTTTTTTATGATTGATTTCCCCCATCATTTTGGCCGCTAACGGCAGCCCATCGCACCTCTTCACAATCTCTTCCTTTTGAGCTTCTAATTCCCGAGGGAATGCTATTCCGTCTGTCTGAACCCAATCTTTGAATATTTTCCAGCAACTCTCCTTGTCCGCAAGGGGAACTAGGCAACGCAAATTTTGCTCCTCCCCAACCATGTTTTTCACTACTTCTTTCATCCTACCCGTGGCAATTACAGTTCCACCACAACCCTTTGGCAATCCATATGCAAATTTCTCATCACCCCCATGGCTCGAATCCTTCAGTCTGAACCATTCATCGTTGCTCCAAGCATCATCAAGAACAATTAAGTACCTCTTGCCGGTTAATTGTAAGCGGAGAGCGAAGACTAGCCCCCGAAGCCCCTTCAATTCTTCCGTTTTGTTGATGATTTCCTCATCAAGTCCAAGACATATTAACATTCTTTTGACCACAATCTCTCTCTGCTTCTTGATGTCTTCACCCTCTTTTTTCGACATACATACCCAAATTCTGGGGAAGAAGTATTCAATCACTTTAGGACTGCTGAAAATGGACTGACAAAGTGTTGTCTTTCCAATTCCAGCCATTCCAAAAATCCCAAACGCCTTGAACGGATCATTTTCGTCTCGTTGCAGGACAAGCAGCCTCTCCATGGACAGCAACTTGTCTTCAATCCCGTGAACTTCTTTCTCCACGTATCGCGTGCTCCATCTATACTCACGAGGTTCTTCAGAACTCACTGCTTGAGCACTACCATCGCCATTGGAAGCAGAAATGGAATTGGAATCCGAATTGATGGGTAGATTAGAAGCCTGTGTGTGAATACTTCCTCCTCCGTCACCCCTTTTAAGGTCCTGTTTGATCTTCTTCAAGCTTTGACGGAGATCTTTAAGAGAAGTAATCGACTCACGGATCGAAAACGGCTTCTTAGTTATCATCTGCCACTCGGCTAATACGTTATTCAGGTAGTAGAGCTGTTCTCTGCGTGTGTTTGATTCCTCGGTGCCACCACCAGCAGCGGCGGCAGCAGAGTTTGACTCATCTGTAGCAGCAGGAGCAGGAACGGGAGCAGCGTTTGACGCGTCTGTGACAGCGGCGGCGGCAGCAGGAACTTGTTTTTTTGTAAGCAATTTTTTCAACGCCTCAAACTGTTCGGCAAGTGTCGGCCTAAGGAAAATTATTTTGGCAGCTATATTGAATTCGGGTGAGGATGCTTCTGTGATTGCATCGTCAAGTTTTTTCAGAACGTAAGCCTCTATCTCGTCACCCATCGGATCTTTCAGCACTGAATCTGTAACATTTAAGAGATCCAAGATACAAGGAAGATTATCAAGGTCTTCTGATTAGGTGTGTGTTGCGGGAAACTGCAAGGAAATGGCTCATGACAGACCATTAATATTCACTACCAACTTAAAACATTTACAATATTTTATTTCCCCTCTACTATTTAGGGAATTTTTGGGCTTATTTATTGTATTAATTTAATCTGAGTTTGATAATTATATGTCTCATAAATATTAGCGGAAGCGATACATACGAGACATAATTATTTAACAAAACAATCATCTGATGACCCTTGATGGATAGATACACTAATAAAAAATGGGAATTGATATTTTTATAAGTGAAAATGTTAGTTTCACAATGTCTATTTCATATGAGGATTGGGCCTCACTTACTATTCATACGAGATAGAACTAATATTTTTATTTGTAAAAATATCAATTACTTAAATAATGACTTTTGAAAAAAAATTTAAAAAAAAGGACCAAAAGGTTGACTCGAATCATTATCTTTATACTTTCTCATGGCGAGGTTAAAGAAAAAGAAATTGTTATTTTCATAAATAAATTATGATATTTTCAAGTATATTATATTTTTTTTGTGAGGAACATCTTATAAAAATATCAATTTCACTAAGAGAATTTTTATTACCTACTTGATACTCCCCACACTTCCACAAAAAAAGAATAGTTCGGTTTGTAAAATTTATATATTTAAGAATATAGTTATATTCTATATTTATCTTTCAATTTACAGAGTGTTCACTTAAATAGTTCTGACACTGATAATAAAATTATAAAGCTGGATTTAAAAATATTATGTCATCTGTATATTTAACTAAAATAAATGAGAAATGAGATTATTTTTTTTGCATTTAAAAATTGACAAGGATCTCTCTATTTCATCCTCTATTTCATGGTCCAGATTTAAAATGTAAGGAAATGTGACATCATGATAATAGGAGAGAGAGCGCACATTTTAAATCTGAATCATAAAATAGAGAGTGAAATGGAGAGGATCCTAATTCAACTTTTTGTGTTAATGAAAAGGAGGTTCAAGACCCCTTACATAAAGTAAAGGCAACTGATCCCAATTTTCATGATCCTTCGTCCGGCTGGGCCGTCTATAGAGTAAGATTGGAGAGCAGATCCTCTGTCCCTAAATTTTCTGTCTTCTTGTGTTCCACCACTTAAATGTTGACACATATCCTCTTATTTTACACTAATTAACTCTAAAATTAAAAAAAAAAAGACAAGTGTCAATATTTAAGTGATGAAATACAAGAAAACAGAAAATTTGGGGATAGAGTAAGATTGGGATGACAATTCATCCCGAGTTCCATGGGGATTCCCTTCCAGACTCGACAAGGCTGGCTGTTTTTATTTTATTTTCTCTTTTGTTTTACTGTTGATTGGGATACGTGGTTGTGGGGCCAAGATATGCTCTCTCACTCAGTTTCCTCAAAAAAAAAAAAATATATATATATATATATATATAATAATAATAATTTTATGGTCATATTTCTTTAATTTTCGATAATTATATATAGGGAAATGATCCATAGAATACGTTAGCTATTAGTACTGTTTCAATTAACGCTCATCCAGCCGTCCAAAATTAGAGTTAATGGCTGAGATGAGGGCCCAGCCGCTAGAGGGAGTAGCGGGCAGCAATAAATTTTCAATTCGTCTCTGCTGGCCGTTAGAGGGAGTAGCGGCCAGTCAAAACGACGACGTTTTGACGGGCCGCTACTCCCTCTAGCGGCCAGCAGAGACGAATTGAAAATTTATTGCTGCCCGCTACTCCCTCTAGCGGCTAGAAGAGACGAATTTAAAAATCGTGGGCTGTAAGGAAATTTGGCTCAGCCGCTGAGGGAGTAACGGCCAAATTCACCTTATATCCAATATAGATCTAACAGTTTACTCCATTCCCATCCAAATGCTAAACAGCTGCAGAAATATAGCTTCGGAAAGAATCTGCTAGTTTTGAAATCACTTGCTTGTGCGATAAATTTTTGGTAAGTCTTCACCAATGGCTTTCATGGCTGCTACAAATATATTTTTATCTAGCTCTTCTGAATCTTTTGCTAGTTTAGAATGTAAAAATGAATCGGAGTATGTTAATGATGGTGAAAGTAGTAGTACAATGGTAATGGTTCCTTATGTTGGTCAATTATTTTATAAATTAGAAGAAGCTGAAAATTTTTATTGATCCTATGCCCAAAAAAGTGGATTTGAGATTAGGATTGCTACGAGTCGTAAACATGCTCACAGTAATGATTTGACGTCAAGGTTATATGTATGTAAAAAAGCTGGTAGACCTACTGTGTTAAAGAATTCATTAGATGATGAATGTGATAACGATAAGAAAACAAGACAACGAGACACAATTGGTCGAACACTATGCAAAGCTAGAATGTATGTTGTCCACAGTAAGAAAGAAGATAACTGGCGTATTTCAGTTATTGAGTTGGATCATAATCATCAGTTAGTGACACCTGCCAAAGTAGATTTGATTGAGACACATAGAAATATTACGCCGGTAGCAAGAAAATTAATTGACACATTAAATCAGGCGGGTATTGGACCAAGTAGGATGATGAATGTTTTGAGCACAATGGGTGGAGGAATGCAAAATGTAGGTTTTAGTGACAAAGATGTTCGTAATGTAGTTAGGGATTTAAGGCGTGACTCGGAGGATGAAAATGATGCACAAGCAGCAGTTAATTATCTGAAAAAAAATTGATTATAGCAGTGCGAGTAAATTTTTCTTTCGTGTCAAATCAGGTGAAGACAATCGCATAGCTTGTATCTTGTGGGTAGACGCCCGATCAAGATTTATGTATCAACGTTTCGGAGACGTGGTTATATTTGACACTATGTATAGGACAAATAGGTATAATATGCCATTTGTTCCATTTACCGGGGTCAACCACCATTATCACTCTGTTTTATTTGGATTTGCATTGTTAAGGGACGAGACAGAAGACACTTTCAGTTGGGTCTTAGAGACGTGGCTTGAAGCCTGGATTACAAAACTCCTGTAACCATCATCACTGACCAAGATAAAGCCATGAGCAATGCTATTGGTAAGGTACTCCCATCCACTCATCATTTATTATGTTCTTGGCATATTAGCAATAAATTTTCAGAAAAATACATCATGTTTATGCGGAACACCCATCGTTCAAAGATGATTTTAACAACTGTGTGTATAATTCATATTCCATTGGCGAGTTTAAAGAGAGTTGGGAAATACTTATGAGAAAATATAATTTGTCTCAAAATGAATGGCTCATAAGTTTGTATGATGTGAAGGAGAAATGGATAAGTGCATACACAAAGAGATATTTTGCTGCAGGAATGACAACCACCGGAAGAAGCGAAGGTATGAACCATTTTTTTGATTCTTATGTGAATGCTTCAACAGACATGAAAGATTTTGTCGTCAAGACTCAGAAGGCTATTGAAAAACAATTCAACAGAGAGAGAAAGGCTGATTATGTAACAAAGCATCGAAAACGTAGTTTGGTTTTAGGAACATCGTTGGAAGTACATGCTGCTGAATGTTATACAAAAGAGATGTTTAGACGTTTTCAAAAAGAGCTCGTGGATTCTTTTAAGTATAACTTAAAAAAAGTTAGTGAGCTGTGCATTATTGATGCAAAGGTCTATGTAGTGTACAGGGAAGATGCAATTGAAAATAGTCGGAGATATCGGCAAGTTGTCAATAATTGTCAGGGGGGTTGATAACATGTACTTGTCAAATGTTCTCACATTCTGGTCAGATTTGCAGACACATACTGAGATTCTTAAGCTTCAAGAGTATTGCACGAATACCTGCTTACATGATCGTTCCTCGTTGGACAAGAGATGCTAATAGGAGTAATGGTGAAGAGGAAATGGTTTCTCCAATGAGTGCAGACTTTGAAAAAAACCAATCAATGCGCTATAATCATTTGATGAGTGATTTTCAAGAGTTAGCTAGTAAAGCTGCTTGCTCAGTTAGAGGCTACAAGGCAATACTACAACAAAATGCACGGGGAAAAGCCCTTATTGATCAATACGACCCGGATGAGACAGACATACTAGACGATGATAATGACCGCGCAGAATTACATGCAGCTTAGGATATGGGATTGCAAGATGATGATGATGATGATGATGAGTATAAGGTTGATGAGGAAGAACAAGAGTATTTGCCACCAATTGCTTCTCAGACAAAGGGTCGAAAAAGACAATCAAGATTAAAAAATGCCCTTGAAAGATTTGTGGGTTGTAAGTCTCATCGAAAATGTGCAATATGTGGATTTGAAACTAACCATGACAAGTGCAATCATTATCGGGTGTTAGGACTTCCTGAACCTAAAGATAATTAATGTCTCGTTATGTGTTTATTTGGAATTTACAAGTGTTTTTGTTCTTGAGTGATTATGGAGATGTAATTTAATCAGAATGTTGAAATGTTTGTTTTGTAATCAGAATGTTGAATCATTTGTAATTTAATCAGAATGTTGGAATGTTTGTACTTTTCTGGACTAGACATGTTTTGTTTCTCCATGTAAATGTTTGCATGTTACTGCTGAGGGTGTGATGCCAAAGATTTCCCGGATGCTGGCCGTAAGGGTTTGGTGCCTAAAGCCTGTATGCTGGCCGCTACTCCCTCTAGCGGCCAACATCCAGGCATGGCACCAGTTGACAAGCAAGATACCAAATGCCTGTATGCTGACCGCTAAAGGGAGTAGCGGCCAGAACTTTTTAGAAAAGTGCTGGTCGCTACTCCCTCTAGCGGCCAGCATCCAGGCATTTGGCACCAGTTGACAAGCAGGATACCAACCCATACCTGTTAAACAACTTAATCACCAACATGCAAATAATATATATAACAAATTAACCAATTAAAACACATGATCAATACCAAAATCACTCAATGAAATACCACCAGCAGTACAAAATATCTTTCATCCAAAGCAATAAAATATTACATGTTCAAGATTAACCTCTAAATAATTTGGTCTTTGGGTATTTCTCTAGCCTTATATTTGAACAATTCATAAGATATTCTATACCTAAAGACCGATACATCATCCAAAGACCATTTTTCTTTGCCAAGGTCAATATTGCCCCGCATGAGGTAGTCAATATACTTGCAAACAAATATGCCGCAATCGTAATAATTGTCCTGCATAGGTCGAGCCTTTGTTGTCTGCACCTTTGGGGGTGTATGAGGCCAATCACCGAACGGGTTACCCATTCGCAATATCAACGGTATCAATTGTATCTACAATAACAATAAAGGCATTAGTACGTACATATATTGCGGGAAAACTAACTGACTGTATTAAAAACAAAATGTCACGTACCGCGACATCGATGTACTCTTTGTACTTTTCGAATAATGTCATGAGCGGTTTGTCATTATATAGCGGGTCGAGAATAGAAACCTTCCATGATGAGACCGAAAAGGTTAAGAGTATGAAATGACTGTCACGTGGGATACATATAGGCATGAAGATAAAGTCGCACTGATGTATCGGCGGTCCCACTTAAGGTGTCGCATATGACGGGCAGAAAAGATCTCCACGAATTTCCTCCCCAGTTGACAAGGCACCTTTCCCCAAATGCATGAAAAAAGAGGGCATGAAGGCAAATTTTGCCCATCTCTGTATTCCCTCACTCTGATATTTGGCTTCCTGATCCCGCAGAAGGCACATATATGCGTCCATCACATGTTCGTATATCCAAATTCTGGGTTGCAAAGAATTCATATCTTGGTGAGTCAATGTGTACCAATCTTGAGGGTGCGAAATGGGAAATTGAAGATGATTGGGGGGAGTTGGGGAGAAGAAGTTCTCGTTGATCATTCCAATCTTTGGCCCACGAAGCCTTTTTGTTATAGACCCTTTAGGTCCATATGCTTCTACTGTAACATCATCGCCAATAAACGAAGAACCACCCTCGTACGTAAGCTGAGTAAGCTGGGACGTATCACAAGTAGCCTGGGTGGTAGGGATGTATACATCGAGCTCAAGCGCAGGGGTGGGCCTCTCTGTCTGTTCACCCCACGTATACTCCTCCCCCCACCCCTGACATTCGCATCATACAACTCATATAGTTGATCCCAACCCTCTTTTATGTGATTGTATTCGGGAGGAAAGTCTTGCTTGAACTTGAAAATTTTGTCAAGGAGAGATTTTGCGCCCTCAATCTATGCAAAAATAAGAAAACAAACAAAATAAATTAGTATCGAAGAATACAATAGATTACATCAAATAAACAAGTAATATATTATATTAATGTTACCCATTTGTAAAACTTTAACTTGCTTACCATGCTAACCATACGATGTTGATTATATACAGAACGAGGCTCGTAGGTAGTGTTGGAATCTCCTTCGCGTCGAGGGCGGTGCAAGTGTCGTCGGGTAATTTTTTTGTACCACTTGAAGTATGTATCCATAGGGATAGTTTTAGCAACCTCCTGAACTTCTACCTCGAAACTTTCCATATATAGCTCCCACTCATCAATGTATTTTCTTCTCATTTGTATGTAATCTGGTGGCTCAAATGACTGTTCTATGGGTTGTCTCAAAGCATCATTTCTCTCAGCTGGGGACGGAATGCCTTGAATATACCCATATTGCCTCATTATCCGGTCGGGCATTTGATACTCGACAATATCAAAATGAATCAATGGGACCCGACCGAATCCTACCAATCTAGCCTCATAGTTATAGTACCTCCAATCATCATCCCATCGCTGGTATGGCCGCCATACTACCTCCCACTGAGGTTGCCTATCAAATTCGCCCCGGTAGAAAGATAGATGGTGATGGGGATCGTTTCGCTTATCACCATATTGATGTTTGGCGGAGTACGCCCATGCTGTTGCTCTAGGGACCCAAAGTAAAGAATTAGGCCTAGGGCTAGGCCTTCCAACCAAAAAACGCTCGTATGCCCAAATTTGTAACAAGGTCACACAACCATTGATATAATTACATTCTTTCATAGATGCTGTGTACAGACCCCGATATAAATATGACAAACATGCGGCACCCCATGCATATGTGGCAGTCTTATTTGAATCATAAATAAAATACATGTACCTAGGGTGTACAGTATTTTTTGACCTTGTGGGAAATAAACCCCCCCCCCCCCCCCCCCCGCATAGCCAAAGGACATATGCCTTTGTATACATACCAACCACATCTCTACTTGCATTGTCTGGACACTTGAAAAAAATTTTATGTAACCAAACTAAGGAAATACCACGTTTTTTTTGACATTATTCCATTCTCCAGCCCATTCATCCCCAAAGATTTCCCTAAAATAACTTAATGGAGCATCAAATGAAGGACAAGTTAAGGGCTTACCCATTACTGGCAAACGAAAAATAAAATGGACATCCTCCAATGTTATTGTTATTTCACCACATTTCATATGAAATGTATTTGTCTCTGGCCGCCATCTCTCAATCAAAGCAGATATAAGACTGACATCTGTTCTGGTTACTACTGCCGGATAACTAAACCCCTTAAACCCCCACGCCTCTAATAATTTTTTTTGTAGGCTGGTAAGTTCCCATTTATCATATATAATTAAAATAGATTGGCTTGACATCAGTGTACCCCTTTCAATCCCATTCCACACATCCTCCGATACATGCTTTTCTTGAGCATAAAGGACATTGCGATCAATGGGTCCAGGTAGCCAATTGTCCATATTTACCTAAAAATATCAATAACAATAAAACTTTCATTCAATGTCTAAATAAATAATTGACCAAAAATAATACAAAACAACAACGATAATATTTCATACATGCAAGTGTATTTACATTTTATAACAAAATGACAATTTTTGCGAGAAATAACCAACAACAATAAAATATTTAACACAATTTATGCATATATAATACTCAAAAATATACATACTAATATTTTATATATAGAAAATACCCAATTTATACACATAATTTGTATACATAGATGCATACCTACCACCCAATTTGTATACATACATATAATAATACTAAATTTTTCACTTAAATACTATGCTTTAATATAGCAATAATTTTTAAGATATTTAGCAAAATACTATCGTTCAATGTCTTTTTTGTTTCTAAAGATATTTACAAAAGCATGTTAGGTTGAAAGACACTTACTTTACCGGTTGAAGTTGAGATTGATAGGCCAAATTCGAAGCTAGCAGCAAACCCTTCTCCTTCTCTTTGTGCAACGCCGTCTCTCTGTAGCAGCAAACTGCAAACGCAAGCAGTATACAAGACTTGGTTTAGATATGGGAAACGCTTGACCGTTACTCCCTCTAGCGGCTAGGTCAAATTCCCTTACAGCCCACGATTTTTAAATTCGTCTCTTCTGGCCGCTAGAAGGAGTAGCGGGCAGCAATAAATTTTCAATTCGTCTCTGCTGGCCGCTAGAGGGAGTAGCGGCCCGTCAAAACGTCGTCTTTTTGACTGGCCGCTACTCCCTCTAACGGCCAGCAGAGACGAATTGAAAATTTATTGCTGCCCGCTACTTCCTCTAGCGGCTGGGCCCTCATCTCAGCCATTAACTCTAATTTTGAACGGCTGGATGAGCGTTAGTTGAAACAGTACTAATAGCTAACGTATTTTATGGATCATTTCCCTTATATATATACTCGTATGTTTAATTTTTGTATATTTAAATATTTTTATTTTTATGTATTATATATTTTTCTAAACTTATAATTAAAATTTATTATTGTATAAATATATTATATAAATAAATAACTATATATATTATATATATAAATAAAGAAATATAAGTAAATAAGAATTTCATAAGAAACCCGTGGGACCCTAACTTGGGTTGTATGTATGGGATGGGGGTAGCCCGGCCGGCAGGGTATGTAAAACCCGGCTCGGCACAATGTCATCCCTCATATTGTCATAGTGACACGAGTAACGCTTAATAGTATTTTGGGTCCTTGGACTTGCAGAGTTACAATTATTGAAACATCCTGTTATCTATCTATATTTGTGTGAACTTGTTCTTATAAACCGTGATATCTCTTTAACAAGTTTGCATTTAATTTGTTAAGAAGGTTAAGTTATTTGATAAAATTTTATCTATCTCTTATCATCTCTTAATCAATAAGATGAAGATATAAATTTAAATTATTAAAATATCTTTCAATGAAAAATTTAAATCTATGGAGCTCTATAAATATTGTGTTAGAATTTGAGCATAATTTAAGTGTGTTTCATTAATCATTTGAAATGAATCCATATATCAATGTGTTCTACATCATGAGTAGATTAAAATCAACTATTTGGAAGCTCAATTCATTGGGATAATAAATGAGAAATTAACTCTCAAAGACCACATTTGAAAATAATAATAAATATTTGTAGGAAGCTAAGTCCTATATCGGTTAAGAACTAAATTTTAATTGAGTTTATATACAATAAAATTGCTCTAGAATTTGGGCCCGCCACTGACGGACCGGCCGGCCGGCCAAGCCTTGGTACTATTGTCTTAAACAAAGATGAACTGGACTATAACGACGATTTTTTGAGATATATCCGGTTCTGCTTTTTCTGGTTCTACTCAAATATATATATATATATATTTTAAAATTTAGATATTTTATCTTTTTTAATTATCAAACAACTTTTTAAGTTGAGATGTTATTTGACTCAAATAATCTAATTTATTAAGAATTCAAATCTTAATTATTTAATTTTATCAAATACACCCAACTTAACGCTGATAAATGCTCATCAAGTAGTAGTGGAGTGAGTATTAGTTTAGCAATGATAAATGGTTATCATGTTGTTGTCCAAATACCTGTGTACAGTATTAATTACTTCAGCCGAGGAGCTGACTATGACCTCCAAACAAGTTTAAATAGCTGAGTTAGTAGTATTTTATTTACATTAAATATTTCTGTTATTTTAAACTAGATGCCAAATTGTCAATCCATCAACCATTCACAGGCTGTCCACTGCTAAAGTCAACATCGACACCAGAAATTGTATTTGCGATTTGATTAGGAACGGAGAAAATAAAATGCCCCATGTCCACTCTATTCTTGCTGTTATGCAAGTAAGACCTCCTTAGTTCTTACTCCATAACTAATACAACTACTGAAAACAAAAACTAGACTGGAAAGTAATTGGAACAGGAAGTGCCAAAAATGAAAAATCACAAGCAACAAGGAACATCACATTTTTCATATTTTAAAAACAACAAACAAACAAGAAAAGAAAATACTTCAACTTGTTCTTGATCTCCTTCCTATATACAGACAGTGTATTAATCACTCATGCTGCCTGCTGCCTGCTGCGCTGCTCCCGGTTCATTAGCTCTTTTTACGCTCTGGATAATTTGTTGGTGCTTAATTTCCCCCATCATTTTGGCCGCTAATGGCAGCCCATCACACCTCTTCACAATCTCTTCCTTTAGCTTTTCTAATCCCTCTGGGAATTCTATTCCATCTTTCTGAACCCAATCTTGGAATATCTTCCAGCAAGTCTCGCTGTCCGTAAGGGGCATTAGGCAACGCAAATTTTGCTCCTCCCCATCCCCAACCATGCTTTTCACAACTTCCTTTTTCCTGCTCGTGACAATTACAGTTCCACCACAACCCTTTGGCAATCCATATGCAAAATTCCCAGCGCCCGAATTCTCATCCTCATCACCGGAATCCGTCAGTCTGAACCATCCATCATGACTCCAAGCATCGTCAAGAACAATCAAGTATCTCTTACCCGTTAACTGTAAGCGAAGAGCGAAGATTAGCCCTCGAAGCTTCTGACCTTGATCTGTTTTCTTGATGATTTCATTATCGACTCCAAGACACATTAACATTCTTTTCACGGTCTCTTTTCGAGGGTCGGTATCTTCATCCTTTTGTTTTGACATACACACCCAAATTCTGGGGAGGAAATACTCCTTCACACTAGGCCTGCTCAAAATGGACTGGCAAAGTGTTGTCTTTCCAATTCCAGCCATTCCAAAAATCCCAAACGCCTTGAACGGATCATTTTTGTCTCTACGCAAAACAAGAAGCCTCTCCATGGACAACACTTTGTCTTCAATACCGTGTACTTGTTTCACATCAATGTATTGAGAACTCCATCGATACCCAGGCTCTTCAGAAATAGTAGTAGTAGTAGAAGTAGTAGTATTTGGAAGGGTCGTTGGTTCATTACCAATTTCACCCACATTGACATCGGAATTGGGGTCCAAATTGATTGCTGTAGCACTTCCTCCTTCCTGCTTGCTCTTCTTCAAACTAAGGTCCTGCTTGATCTTCTTCAAGCCTTGACTAAGATCCGTTAGAGAAGCGACAGATTCACGAGAGATTGAAAAGGGCTTCTTTGTAATCATCTGCCACTCCATCAATACATTATTGATGCAGTAGAGCTGTTCCCTAAGTAAGTTTGCCTGATCAGCAGCAGCAGCAGGAGCAATGCTCGACTCGTCTGCAGCAGCAGCAACAGCACTAGCAGGAGCAGGAGCAGTAGCAGTAGTAGCAGCACGTTTTTCTTGAATTAATTCCCTCAAATCCTTAAACTGCTGGGAAAGTTTTGGTCTCAAGAATAATTTGGCAGCTAAATGAAACTCGGACGAAGATGATTCTATTACGGCATCGTCGAGTTTTTTCAGTATGTACTCGTAGATCTCGTCACCCATCGGATCGGATCTTTTAACTCTCGAAGGAAGATTAAATTGAAGGCCTTTGGTTGCTATTGTTGTTGGAATCTGCAAGGACAATGGCTCACCGCCACTTTGAGAGGAATCGGCCTGGATCGGGATGGAATACAATAAATTAACAGAGACTTGTGAGAAGATTAAAGAATATTAGTTAAAGACTGACTTTAACTTCTAACATTTCTTTATAAAAACTCCCGAAAATTTTTGTTTACATAATATCTTCACAAAATTTTCAACAAGTCTACTATCACATCAAAATTGCTTAATACCCACGTGTAGAACAAGTCATATGGGCAATACTAATATATATGTGGGTGTATGTGAAAATTTTTATGTGATAGTAACATTACTCCAAAATTTGACTACCCATCAACATTCTTAATTCTTATTGGTGTAACATTACTTCCGTTGGAATGATATTTTTACCCGATTCTTCTCACATGAATAGTGAGTGGGTTCTATTTTTTTTGTTAGTGACTCATGAAAATATCATTTTAACATGTCAAAATATCAGTTTCCATTCATTATTGTAAATACTTTATTGTCTCTAATAATTTATGTGAACAAACTATAAACAAGAAAATTGTACACTAATAGTAGGATCTAAGTATTACTTCCTCCGTTCTTTTCTAATTGACGTGTTAGGACAAAACACAAATATTAAGATTGTCTGATTAATTAAAATGAGTATAAAATCTCAACATTACCTTTTAAAATTCATTGAGAAAAAATGAAAGATAAATAAATTAATATTTAATATAGAGATAATATAGTAAATTTAGTTATTAATATTTGCTTTTACAAACGACAAATAAAAAGAACCTAAAGAGTAAATGAAAATGTATAAAAAATATCTAATGGCTTCCTATTTTTAACTTTATTTTTATATATTGTTTGTATATAACTTTTTACTTATAGTTTGTCAATAGCATTATCGTTTTCTTTGGAATACCCTTAATTGCCAAACAATAGTTTGGAGTAATATTTTTGAGAATTGTTATTTTTTCGTAAGAAAAAATTAAAATTTTCATACACCTATCACATATGGATCTCATTTAGTATTCATGCGAGAATAATCATATAAAATTATTAAATTCTCGTATACATATTTCAATTTCCTAATTTCAGCGCATCGTTTATCTCCATATTTTAAGCAAAAGTAGATGGAAAAGAATACTGAATGAGAACATCCGGTTATCAACCTTTGACCGAACCTGTTCAAAGAACCTTACCAAATGATAAAGGATTAAATTTTTTTTTATCCCTTATTTATTATTATTTCGCTTTAATCCTTTAGAAAAAGAAGTTACAACAATTATCGAATACACCCGGTCCCACTGAATAACATGGGAATAAACTCAATTAATCTTTCGGATATAATATTTTTGAGAATGATCCATAGTCAACCTTGTCAACTTAAAGTTATCTTTACAATACATCGTGACAGTTTATCCGATAATTTAACGATTAAATAGAAATTGCATCCATAATTTTATTTTCAAGTATTCTACAATATTAAACTACGGACAAGATAGATTACAAAAATTCCCTCATTTACAATTTTTCCGTTCACAATATTAAATTACGAATGATTAAAAAAAATTGACATTCATAATATTAAACGGCGGACCCTGAAAGAAAGGTAGCCTTAAACCTAAAAGAATTGTGCTAGGGTCGTCCATTATGAAGACAATGTGCAGCTGTATCATGTGGGGATGCTGGTGTGAGTCATGTGAATGGGAATATTTATGCATAACAAACAGGCCAAAAAGTATCAAACAAAGAATGAAAAATAGGCCAACGAGTTTAAAGTCATTCTCCTATCATAACATCATAACAATATTTCATATACCACCCCCCCCCCCCCCCCCCTCCCCCGGAAAAAATAAATAGGAAATTGCCATTTTTTACAAAAATAAAATTTACAAGGTAATAAAAATATAAAGAAAAGAAACTCTAAATCACGGAGACATGGTTACATACACATAATGATTGCGTTAATGGATTTTTTTTGTTGGAAGCTATGCTTAAAAATAAAAAAATAAATTAAGATTGCATTTATTTATTTATTGTTGTAAATTCCTCAAATTTTGACCTATATCAAACCGACACTTTGCTCAAAACAATAATAATAATAATAATAATATAAAAAAATTTAAATGAAACTTCTACGCAAATTTAATCAAAGGTATATAACCAACAATAAATTCTTAAATTTCGATCTATATCATAAATTTCAAATTTAAAAGTTAGTTTTAAAGCCCATAATAGTAATATGATGATGATAATAATAATAATTTTTTTTGTTATATTCGGTTATCATAAAGTTAACTTTATGATAAATTAGTCGATTGACGAGTACTGATACGTAGAGAGAGATTGCATTCCATTTGTATGTCGACACTGTATTGATGAATTGAACAAAAGTTAACCGCTCCCCGAATAACTACGGCAATAATGATACTAATAATAATAAGAATAAGTTATCTTGCATTTAATACTCCCTTCGTTCTTAAAAGATTGTCCGTTTAAAGTTTTGACACATAGATTAAGAAAGTCATTTAATACTAGTAAAATTTATTTGAAATTTCATCACTACCCTTTTATAAGAAATTAAAAACTATTAATATAAGAGAGAAAATTTATTGGGACAATGAAAAAGATAAAAGTAATATAAAAAAATAAATAATTTATTTTTTTAAGAAGTAGTAAACGACAAATATTTTATAATAATTTTTTTTTTCTAAACGATAATCTTTTTTGAACGGAGGGAGTAGAAGCATGGAAATATTTATGGGTATGAAAAGGACGTGGGCTGATCATTACAGAACCCATAATACAACCACGTGGAGCCCAAATACCAGCCTTCCATCCCACACGATGACACGGACACTGCGCACCGCACCCGGTTTAGTTTGGTGGTATGTATATACCACGGTGTCACTCTCTCTTTCATCTCTCTTCTCTCCATTTCCAATCTTAACCTGAATCTATCTCTTTCACCCTTGATATGAATGAATTCTGCACTTGTGGTGGAGCTATCTCTTACGGGAGGTACTAATACTATCCCCCATTTTTCCAGTTATTTTTCTTTTCTTTTACTTCTTTTTTTATTATTATGGTATGTGCATTGGATTTTTGTGTTTGATTTGGATTGTTGCTTTATATGTACTATAATTTGAAGATTGAATTTAACTGATTTATTATCGATTATGATTTAATGCATCTTCACTGATTTTGCTGATTCCTATGATCAAGAAATAACGTCTTTATTTATTTAGGATCAAATAACAAAATGTAATCCATTCAGTTCTTTTTTTGTGGAACCTTCAGCTTTCGCAGTATAATTGACCACAAATTTAAATGATGAAATTTCAAAATCATCCGCACCAATTTTTCTCATTAATTTTTTTCCCTAGATGTTGTTATTCTGTTTCTACTTGTAAGTAGTTCAATGCATATATGACTTGTCATATTTTAGTGAAGGTTTCATAAACTTACTTAAGGTATCTAATCATTTTTTAGAACCGAATTGTCAAGGTTTCTAAACTTATACTCCTTTTGGTTTATCTTGATTGCTTGATCACTCGGTTGGTTTAATAATTGAGATAAGCTCCCCTCCACACTTTTTTTCTCCCTACTCTTCCATACTCACATGAGAAAAAGGAATTACAAAAATTATATAAAGTCTTCAAATACATTTTTATTAGATGAATGGTTGGGATTAAGAGTACGGAGGAAAATACTTGTGTTTTACGCGTATGATTACTCTGTAGCAGTTGCCAAAATCTCGATATAGGTGTTTTTCTACTTCGAATTTTGAATAAAAGAATGAAATTTCATTGGCTGTAGTCCTAGTTCAAAGTATTTTCAATCCATAGAGTAGTATCTAATGCTTTAACATTGAGGGTTCACTTTGATATGACATAATTTTTGGTAAACACTTTATTTGCAGATCAATTTTGTAAACAATTATTGTTTGTCCTGTGAACTGTTGTTATCCATAATGTCAAAGTATCAGTTATAAGAGAATAAGGGTGAGAAAGCGCTTGAGAGCAAGATGTCGAGTGGGCCGACCACCCATTGGTGTTACAATTGTAGGCATCCTGTTACTCTTGGAGAACAAAATGCACTTTGTACCAGTTGTTGTGGAGGGTTTGTTCAAGAGCTTGAGGATTTACCAAGCGTGACTGTTGATGATCAGAACCAGCAGCCTGGACTCATGGAAGCTGTGTCAAATTTTCTGAGGCAGTACATGGCTCAAAGACAAAGGAGCAGCAATTCTGATAATAATAGAGCAAGATCAGATTCGGGGCCTGAAAATGGAAGCTTATGGGGTCCCTGGCCTATATACAGTGGTGATATGCCTGTTAGGATGCCTAACAATGGTGGCCTTCTTGATCTTTTCAATGAGGTTCTTGGATTTAGGCGAGAAAACGGCGGCGATTATTTTGTCGGTCCTGGAGTGGAAGAATTTTTTGAACAGCTGACTAGTGATGATCGACGAGGTCCTCTCCCACCTTCCAGATCTTCAATTGATGCATTGCCTACAGTAAAGATTTCAAAAAAACATGTTCGCTCTGATTCTCACTGTGCTGTTTGTAAAGAAAAATTTCTAATAGGGTCTCAAGCTAGGAAATTGCCTTGCAACCACATATATCACTCAGATTGTATTGTTCCGTGGCTAGTCCAACGCAGTTCATGCCCAGTTTGCCGCCAGGAGGTGGCACTACTAGTCACCTCCACTGGTCGAAACAGCAGCAGTAGAAATACTAACAGAAGGGAGACCAGCAGTGCAAATCGTCCTAGGAAGAAGCCATGGTCTTTCTTGTGGCCTTTTGGCTCATCTCGTTCCAGCTTCTACCATAACGGAACAGCTTGAAGACCAGCCATGGTAATAATCACCATAGAGAATATTGTGGATGGCCTTTTGAATCGGAAGGTTGGTCAAATTTGATATGGTTGCCTTCTTAGGCCCAGCTAGTTGAATAAATTGAATAACTTCGATAAAGGAAGTGTTTCCCCATTGGGTCTGCCAAATTGGTGTATGTTTATAAAAGCAAAGCTCAATAAAGGTCTGTGTTGTTGACCCGCTTCATTTTTATTTTATTTTTTTGCAAATTACCTATATATCAATATGTTATCATGGGGATTTTCTTGTTCTCATGCATCTGTGGTTCTTAGGTTGGAAATATTTCATAGCCTTCAGTCTTTTTTTCATCTCATCCATAAGTGATCTACCTTCTCTTTTCGAGTTAATGTTGGATCTGTGTGGTACTTGTTCAGTTGCATCATCTTCAATTTTGTCTTTACATATTTCATCCCCAGTTTGGTAGAAGAAATAGAACTAATCCTACTCCCTACACTGTACCAAAGAAATCAAAAGCTCAGATTAACTACGTTAAAATTGGAATTCCAAAGCCAGCCTTAACCAATCAATGTTAAGCCGAGAATGATTTGAAGCATTGGTACTTCATCTCTGTGAAGTAGAATGCAGAATTTTTGACAATCCAGCAAAAGTAGATGAAATTTATGCAACTAGCTGGAACTGGAGTTTCATGGTGATGCATTACTCCGTACAAGATGTAAGACTAAATTTTCACCTTCAATCAGACATTAGTTCATAACAAATCTCAAATCACAACAGAAAAATAGATTTTTTATAAGGGGCTTCAGACTATCCTTTTTCTGTCTTTAGCTATACATACCGGTCTCAAACATAGTCCGAGTTTCATAGAATCACCTCAAAAGAGAGTGGTAATACAGACTACTTTGTATTGATATTTTCTCAAAAACAATATTCGATAATAGTTGTATGAGAAGAAAAGCTAGAAACCAATCGAGAGTATAGTTGTACGTGAAGATTTATAGATTTATATATCGTGCTTAAAAAAGAAGTTAGCAAGTTTATGATAAATTTCTGGTAGCCTAAGAGAATCTAAATTCTAACTCCAGCAGCAACACAAATATTGTTTATTGTAAATAAACCCAAAACATCAAAAATGGAAAGTAAATTTGAAACTAAACAAGCCAAAGAGCTCCAAAAACGTTTTCTTGCATATAAATCAATGTTCACGGAAATCAATGCATAAACAAGCAGTCCTTGTTTCTTTTTAGAAGGAGAGAACAAATAAAGATTGTACTTTACTTTTTCGGACACTGGAAACAATGAAAAATATATAGTATTAAACACCAATGTTGAACCAAATGCAATTCAGCTATGACAATAGCCAACTATTTATACCGCAATTGAAAATGGCAAAGCAACTCTGAAAAAGTTTATATTTATCACAACACAAACCATGAATGAAAGATAATTAACATGCTAGTGCACAATGTAAAGAACAAGAAGGGAAACAAAGCCATACTAAATGGAGAAGAATACAGAACTTTCAAGTCGAACACTCAATAATACCATCTAGTTTGTAAGCTCCATAATGGCAGAGACGATATCCCCATCAGCAGCTTTGAGAGCTTTCACAGCTTTTGATCTTGGCACCCCTGCTTGAGTCATCACCAACTCTATGTCTTTTGGCTCCACGCCAGTCTCATCCACGTCTTCATCATCCTGAGCAGTGACAGAAGCCTCAGGGTTTGGTATCACATTACTGAGATTTGGAGCCTTGAATTGCTCCGCAGCCTGAGTCTGCAGCTGTGAGCTCAAATCCTCAATCTTTGCCTCACCAAATATAACATATGTATCTGAATTGGGACTCTTAAAAACGTCTGGCTTTGAGATGACAAATAGAATCTGAATGATAATATCAAAACAGTAGAAATATAAAAATTAGCAACTGTGAGATTGGTGCAAGTAAAGCAACAGAATCAAACAGTGAAAATTAAAGAAACAAAATCAAACAGGTTTTAACTGGAATATTTATTGGCAAATAAGGACGTACATTCTTGCTTTTCTTAACAGTGCAAATTAAAGAAACAAAATCAAACAGGTTTTAACTGGAATATTTATTGGCAAATAAGGACGTACATTCTTGCTTTTCTTAACAGTGACACGACTAACCCCAGGGATGGGCTTCATCCCAAGCTTGAGCATAGCCTTCCGACTCTTCTTCTCGCTTCGACTCTGCTTTGATCTACCACTTGCATCTCCTTGTCCTGCTCATCACGAACAAATTTTCATCAACTTCGAAAGCCATAACGTAGACCTTGCTTTGAAGGTTATGGAACTATATCTTGACATGTTGAAGTACCCTCAATATCATGTACTGATTAGTAAGTATCGTCCTTTTAAAAACCTCGTTATTTTTTCCTTTACCCCTTCTAGTCATATGAACTGGAACTGCCTTATCAAACCCAAGCAAAGCAAACAAATCTGGATATATTATTTGCTGCAATGCCATGAGTCTTATAGTTTCTATTTTTTACAGAAACTACAAACTATGAAAAAATCTCCACCTCAAGGTTACAGTAACAAACATTATGCTGCCAAATTTTCAATAACATAGCTAATTAATCGGTATGTGCCGGGCTCATTACTCCAATTGAGATAATGAAAAATGTACAAATTTCAGTTAATGGATGAGCTAATCTAACTTAACTGAACCAATTGCACTAATGTGCACAAGAATTCATACATATGCAAAGAATTTCAGAGCACATGTTATGTTGACTTGGGTGCGAAAAAACATAATTTTGGTTGCATTCTTACCTTCAGCGTCATCTTCATCTTTGTCGTCATCGTCATCGTCTTCATCATCATCGTCGTCGTCATCTTCAACCACAGGCTCCTCAATCTGCAAGGCATGTTACTAAGATATTAGAAATTACTGTAATAGTAACTTAGTTAAATAAATCAAAGGTTCAAACCTTCTTAAGAAAACCAAGAAGAGTAATTCATATTTGATCCTCAAGATCAAACCAACACAAGGAGTTAAAAAGCAATGTGAATTCAAATTCAACAGCACATTATACTTTACAAATAAGATGGAAAACACCAGAATTTCTTTTAATCATATGATTTACCTACCTAATTAAGTTGTGCATCCTGTATTAATAACTCCCCAACCTTTCCAATAAATAAAACTGTACTAGTAGTCCAATGCTATCAAATTATGAACTAAAAATCGTAAAAGTTAAAACTTTGGACCAAAAGAAATGCTACAATTTCAAACAAACAAATTGAAAATGGAAAAGTGCCACCGAATTGTCATGCAATAAAAACTACTTGAAAACATACCAAATGTAAAGCTGCAGTCACCAACATATCCTCGCCTCTGACAGTGACCAGAACCACGTAAACTCTTAACATATTCTAACTTTTTGCAACACTACCCCTACATTCAGAGGGAAGGGGGAAAACACTGAAGTAAAGAAGATAATTTCAACATCAGATCTTCACATCAAATACTTATAGCTAGAGAAGCCTTTTATGAGAGTAGTGCCGCAAATACTAATTCAGGCTCCTATAAATTTAGATCCAAACTCAAACTAGATGGTCGTGCACTCCAATAATCTTATTTGCGAGGGTTTGGGTCAAAACTTAATCTTTAAATCAATCCAGTGAATATATCGAGGGGAAGAAATGGTCTATGGTCTTAAGTGTATTTAGGGGGTGCCTACAGATTCGCAAAGGCTCTTCCTTTTTGAGCTGGTTGCGATCAGGGAATAATTGGAAGTCAAATTATCTAACCCATCTGAGAAAATTCTCAACTGGATCTGTTACCAATTCCAACTCAAAACATGAAGACAAATACACACAGAAGCACACAGTCAATGCAACTCACAGAAATGATATTAATTCAACTAAAAACCAATACAGACACAGCGTGTGAGGAATGGAGAGAGATGTTACATCGATCTTTTGTTGCTCGAGATGGGCAGCCAAGAGCTGTTCCTGAGTTTGAGCAGTCATTATATCTGATGAGAGAGAGAGAGAGAAGTGTATTCGGTGATGAAGAATGAGAAGAGTAGACACTATAAAACCCTAAAAAACCCTCTCAATCTGTCTGTCTTAAAATAAAATGGAAATGCAAAGAATGGTAGACTAGACGGGCCTTATTCGTACCCGGTTGTGGGTGATTTGTCGGATCGTACTCCGGGTCGGGGGTCAGCAGTCTCAATCTCTTTCCCCTCCTGAATCCTGATTTTGACCGACCACAAGGCTCTCTTTCCTGCTCTTACCATATTTAGCATTATCCATTTTGTTTTGTAAAAATCTCGTTCGCTATCATTATGTTATGTATGTTTGCTTTAATTATAATTGATAAAAACGGATATAAAATGTGGATAAAAAATTATATGTTTAAATACAAATGATTATAATAATTTATACATATTTACTTCAACTATGAATAATAAATTATCAGTCAAGCACATTTATTCACGTCATTTTATATTTATTTTATTTTTATATTCATGTTTTTCGTCGCTATAAAATTATTGTATTTTGCAACTATGTTACATGAAATCAAATTGCGTCATCCTAATAAAAATGACCATGATACAGTGGCATTTAATAGAAATAATTGGTCTGTGAATTATTATTAATTTGTTAATATATATATATATATACACACACACACACACACATACATATACAAAAGTAATAAGAAATAAAAAAGAATAGCCAAGATTACACGTATTTATTTATAAGTGGAATTTTAATTAAATAAAACACAATAGGGAATGGTTCGGGGAATTCCGTGAAATATCATATCTCACCCTAAATTTAAAGGATTTTTATTTTCTGCACAAACCCGAAACTTCCAAACCTATTAGATTAGTCTGAAGACCTCACCAAACTGGTTTTTTTAAAAAAAAATAAAAAAACAATAGTTACTGGGGCTATGCTAGTTCAACAAACATAGAAGTAAGAATTCCATGTGCTCATCCATTGAAGTTTACATTTATTTCCCATGTTACAAACTGAATGTACTCCCACCCTCGCATCATTGCTGGCACCCCACCCTGAATTTCGCAACCAGAACCAGAAGCACCGGCATTTCAATCCCCCCAAAGATTGCCTCCACTACCACCACCGCTTCCACGACCTCACCAACCACCAGGAAAAGCCTCCCTGCCTGGTGAATTCTGAACTCTGGCACCTGGAAAATTGCCCCACCCCTTGTCACCTCGAGTTCCATAGTCCGAATCCTCCCTGTCATTGCTGGAGCCATCTCCTCTGCTATTATTGTATGAACCCCGGCCTCGGCCACGACCACCATATGGCCTAGGTAACCCACTTGGATGCCCATCCTGATTGCCATTGTTTATGTAATCACCTCTGCCTGCATAACCGAGTATATAATAAGAATCCCTACAACTAAACAACTCCAAGAACCCAAGTACCATTTGTACACAACTCATTGGTAATAAAGCACAACAAGTGCAATTGTCAATATGATAGATGCTTATGAAATATATATCAAGCCTTAACCTACACAATCGTGAGTATGTAGCAGGATTGGAATGAGTAGAGTTTTAAAGTAAACAAAAGTATCTTCCTCAAATCATGTGCATAATAATACTGATACAAATTGCATTTCTAAATTACATGATTTGATAAGAATTACCTGTTCTAGAGCTCGGGGTGGAAGTTCTGTCTCGGTCCGCAGACTGGCCTCTCCAGCCACCATCGTTGTTACTGGAACCACTCCAGCCACCCGAAGATCCCCCAGTTGCAGGGCTTCGCATTGGAACCATTGCGGCAACTGACCGAATTGATGGTGCCAAGTCATGTGGATCATCAATATGTCTCTGGAAGTAAGCCACGAGCCTATCAATGTCCTCAAACATTTTCTTCCGGAACTTAAATCCCTTTGGGTACATGCCAACATACTCGTGATGTGGATTTGAACTTCTTATATACGTCAGTATAAATGTTCCCGGATGTTCATGAGATATGCCAAAGCAATACACTATCCTCATTGGATACTCAGATTTCTCAATCCTTAATAGCTCATCAACTTCTGCTTTGGTGCCCTTCTTGAACTTGCGGTAGCTCAGCATTGTTTTCAGATGAACTACTAATGGATCAACATATCGATCCATTACCTGCATTGAACAATGTTAAATAATTTTGCATATAAATCCCACCCATAGGTACTGGTTAAATTCAGGATTATGGACCACACTACTGTGCTAATTCAGAGGCCATAGCTACAGATGCCAGTGTAATGCAATACACAAACGAAACAAAGCAATCAGTCCAAATACGGATAGTTATTCAAATGAATCAAATCTAAAAAAGTTACAAGGGATTAAGGTCCATTAACTCAACAATACATCATTCAACTCAATTTGATACCTATGATCAGCAGGTTATTTTATAATCTTTTACACTTATTTCTACAAGTATAATCTTCAAACTATAAATTCAAGGGGGGGGGGAGGAGTAAGATTGACAACGATATAGAAATATAGGTGCCACTATAAACAGACAAAGTGCTACTCTTCGAGAATCAATAATGCTTTGGTGACTAAAGAATGATTACAAAAATGACATACAAAATGATCTGTATGGTTGTGGTCAGTTATAACCATTGGACCCACCCATGTACGGTAAAGCATTAACCATGTAAAGAACAAGCCTCCACAACTGAATGCTCATAAGTATAATACTAACCTCGTCTAAATCCTCAAATGTGTCCTCTCCTATTTTTAATGTCTTCCCAATACGAAGCAAGCTTGTTATGTCCTTGTGTTCCTTTCCACCTTCGACTATGTCCTTGTGAGCATAAACCCCATCATAAATTTTGAGTGTCAAAGTTAAATATGAATGTCCACGAGAACTGGGACGGACAATACTTTCACCAGGTTCCTTGTCAGACAGTAACTATGAAACACAAAGAAATAAACATCAGATAAAGTATGGGTGGTGAAAAGAGAAACCACATATCATAGGAGGGTCGGTTGTAGAGAAGTATAACACTTTCTAAAACACAACTCAACTCACGTAATATCATAACAATGATTACTAAATTTAGATATAATTTTCAGAAAAAAATGCACATTCATTCTAAACTTAGGAGGTACATACAGTACAAAAACATCCCTGTCATCTGCAATTGACAAGATTAATTCATTTAAGTAATTATAGGTGATACCCACCATTTGTATGGGGAAGATCTTAGATCTATAATTCTATATAACAGCTTTGTCATAAATAAAATAATAAAAATTGCTTGATAAAATACATCTATCAATATGAACACCAATATTGCACCTGTCATAAATAAAGTTTGCTTCATGAAATAAATCTACCTATACGAACAACCATATTGCACCTTTTTCATAAATTAAGTTTGCTTCAGGAAATAAATATATCAATGTATAATCGTGTGTGTATATGTTTAAACATATAACATTTGGAGAATTACCAGAGCAAACTAAAACCACTACCACGTCTAAGTTTAACAAACTAAAAGGTAGCGTGTGGTGCAACCCATTTGATTATATTTCAATATATAGCTCAAGCTGAAGCAGCAACAATGCCACTTAATCCAGTGTAAATACAAACATCCATGACAGAAATTAATATTAGCAACAACACACCTCCATAGCTTCATCAGCTGTTATATTCTGGAAGCGAGGGTGAACTATCATCCTTGGCTTGAAATGCTTTTTGGCAAGCTCCTTTTGCTTACGAGCTTTGTCCTGATCGGCTGATAAATGACTACGGTCCTCATGATAGTAAGGATCCAGATTCCGATTAATCTGATATCGATCGCTCCTCATCTCACTTTCCCTACAATTTAGGAAGGCCTGGTACCTATTTTTTTGGATCGATCTGATTCTGCAAGTTATAATATCACCTTCATTCAGCTTCTCAGTCAAATCAACCTCTCGCCAGTCATCTGTGTAGTCTTCCTTACTAAGCATACCAGTCAATCCAGAATCCAGAACACAAATTGCTCTTTGAGGCTGCACCCTGCGAATTGTTGCCTGCACAATTCTTCCTTCAGCAACGGTATCCTCAGTCTCCCCAGAGATCATATAAAATTCCTCATCTTGACTTGGCTCCGCATATGGTATTCGCCAATCTTGAAAACCTTGTATCAGCTCCAATCTAATATTATTGAGGGTTTCTATTTTATTCTCACGGTGCTTGGATTTAGCATATTCATGCACCTCGAGTGATTTTAACAGATGCGGCTTCTCTCTAACATGCTCTATTGCCATCTCCAACATATCTTCATCATCATTTATATCATCTTGAACATCTTCGAGATATACATCTTTGGCCAACTCCTGTGCAAGACCATACGATTCTGGATGTATTCTTGTATCATCCAACAAATCAATATATTGACTGCTACTAGCAGCCATTCCATTTCGCCGGACTCGTAAGAAACCAACTGCATTGACGAAAACCTTTTTTCCAAGACCATGTGCTGTCAACAAGTCTTTCCGTGTGAAGATAGCCCCAGCTCTTACTAAGGACCTCATCAGAGATGCTGCCTTTCTGGGTCCAAGCCCAGAAATAAACTGCAATGAAGAAAATAACCATTCATGGCTTGCTGCCAAATTAATGTCAAGCCCCACTTGATTAGTGACATCTACCATAACCTGTTCAACCATCCCATACTTCTCATCAGGAGTAAGAAAGCACTCTAAAACACTAAGTTTCCAAGATAATATCTCTTTCCCTGGTCCACATAGTGTAGCAGCCATTGCCAATGGATTTTGAAGATATCGGCCAAGAGCCACAGCACGCTTGACGATACCTGAAAAGGGAAGAAAAGATATAGACAAAAAGAACATTTCATCACATATTCAAAAATGAATACGCCATTTACCTGGCTGTGAAGGAAGCTGGTCTGACGAAATACGAGAATTCTCATACAGATGAGGAAGAGATTCATCACCATATATAATGTTTAGACCATCCATCTCATGACCAACATCTCTAGGATTATCCTCAACCATCTTGAAAATGATCTGTGATAATAGCAAGAGAAGATCAATCCATATCTGCAATCTCAACTAAAAATAAACATTTGAAAGAAAGAGGAACCACTTGGAATCTATCTGTCAAACAATTAAACAGGATACAAGAAAGTCCAGTCTGAAGGTCATTTTGTCCAACCACTGTTATGTCCGTTTAGAGGTAACCAGGTGATAGCACAGGTATCCAACATTATAATGAAACCATAATGTGAGTTCTAAACACACAACCTGACAGGATTTCTTCCTACAACAAATAAATTAGTAGAAGCAAACCTCATAAATATCTTCCTTCAACCGTGTACAAGACAAATTTACAGCCCCAAGAACAACAACATGTGGTTGATGGTCTGTCATGAACTTTAAAATCCTTTGCTGATCATTCTTTTTGCGTTGCTGGTCATCAACATTTTGGCCACGATTGCTGAGTGACCCAGCATACAACACATCCAGGACTTCTCCAGATGAATCCAACATCACAAAAGTGGTTGCAGGCTTCCCAGGGCCCCAACAGCAAGCCAGAACTCTTGGCCCGGCTTCATCATCTGCATCATTTTCCTTCCGCTGGTATGGTGCCACAGAGACTTTTTTCCACAACTGCTTTCCATAATCCAAAAGTAATCTACTTTTTGCTCTACTGGTCAACAAAGATCTTGCTTCCTTCTCCATTGAAGGCAGAAGAAAACCAAAAAATGCATCCTGCAATATCAACTTCCTCTGTTCATTCCATAGTTGAGCAGATTTGCTGACTCCGTCACTGAGATAATAATCATTAGAGTCACTTATTAATTTATCCAGGACATCTTCTGGCAGTTTAATTGTAACTTGAATAAGTTTCTCCTCCTCGGCCTTCTGAATAAGAAGCCACTGTGAATCCTCAAATCTAGGTAGAGGCTTTTCCCGTAACCATTTAACCCCAGCATATTGATGAAAAGTATCAATAGCCACATTCCCACCAGATGTAGGACTTGTTGATACTACAGCATTATCCATAAAGATGCTACGAACGTGTTTCCGAACACACGGTTCACAGCTAATCTCAACTGCTGCCTGGCACAGGCAAAAAATTGCAAGCTTAATCAACTGTATATTCGACCCTTCAGATAAAATTTAATATGGAAGTATGGTGCAACTCTGCAGACATTATAATATCCTTAGACCTTACCATATGCCTAGCACCTCTAAGCACATTTTGTGGTGTTTCAAACATCGCACATGTAAAATTTGAAGCCATCTCTTCTGGGGTTTCCTTAGCATCCTCAAGTTCATCCATTCTCTGCAAAAAAAAAAGATCAAAAACACCTATCATTTTTAAACAAGCGTAAACACTACAAAAACAAACTTACCATTTTCTCCAGAGATATCTGCAGTCCGAATTGCTCAGAGCTATAGCCGAACTTGCTAGCTACCTCCCATAGCCCAGCCTTACTGCAACTACTATACTGTGATTTCCTCTTTGGCCTCTTATACTTCCCTTCTTCAACACCAACCTCCCCCGGAGGAAAGTGCAGGTTAAACTTCGAGTCAACATCATCAACCTCTCGTTCCGACTCCGCTGCCTTCAGTGACTTGGTAATTGATTCAAACAGCTGTTTATTCAAGTTGAGCCTAGTTTCATCGTATATGCTCCGAGACTCCTCATCATATCGCTTGTTGTAGTATAACTGCAGAGCACTCTTTCGTTTTTGTAGAAGTAACCACTTTTTGTCCAAGTCCAGGATGACCCAAAGTAACTGCAACCAAGCAAACATTAAAAATCTTTGTCTAAAAGTTCATTTAAAATATAAGCACTTCAATATACTAAAAAGTAGTACAGTGATTCAAGGATCAATCCATGTACCTTATGCCACCTTAAGGTCGGCTTTTGGTCGGACTTATTCTGAAACTCGTCCACGCCATGCTGCTCTGGATCCTTAAATAGGCTTAGGCACTCTTCCTTCCGATACAAAGCAATAAATGGGACCTAATTACGAGAAAATAAGATGTATAACTTAGATAATCATATGCGAATAAAAATTGTAACATCATTAAAAATACATTACTTACATCTAACTTCTGCACATGCATGAATTCCAAAAATCTCATTATGTCTTCCTTAATTATTGACAGTTCATGACCTTCTTCAGTAGTCCCTATATTTATCCCAAATAAATGTACCATGCTGGTTGCAAGCTGATTACAAATCCAGGAACTCTCCTCATCTATACTCGATTCATCTGTTGGCGGAGGCCCAGTGCTTGCTTCAGATATCTAAAAGATAACACAACAGATGTGTAACCCAAACACCTGGCTGACATGCCAAATTATAAATACAATTCACACGTTGCTAACATTTACCTGCATTCTTTCCGGGATATCTGTTTCCCGAACCATGTCATCCTTCTCCGTCATATACTTCTCCGAAAGAATGCTTGGTTCAAATTCATCTTCAAGCCTCCTTTCCTTCCATTCACCAGATTCATCATTATATCGAACCTTTGCTAATCCTTGCTTGCGGAGCTTCAAAAATTCCTCAACATCACCAAATATGTCATGAGCTTCTTGTAGCGCTGATGATGAAACTCCTGGTGCCTGCCTAGATTTTTTCTTGTTTACCTTCCTCCTCCTGCATAATGGATTGATATATAAACTATTTATTAAATCCTATCAAAACATTGGCCAATAACGAATGCCTATCCAACACAAAATTACCTCACAGGAGCTCCATGTTCATCAACTTCCTCTTCCTCAACTATGAAGTCGGCCATTTCATCTTCATCCCCAATGTCAGCGTCCTCTTCTTCTTCTGGTTGCTCCTCTTCTGCAATGTCTTCAAGCTGTGGTCCTACAATTTTGCAGCCATACGTTAGCGGAAAAATAAGTTACTAATAAGTGACTATTCAACAATTCGTTATAAACAAAATTTACCCTCATCATCACCAAATAAGCTGCGCTTGAGCTTTTCCTCGGCCGTTCGTCCACCCTTCCCACTTCTATCAAACTCATCATCATCAGAAAATCCAGAATGCTCATCCTCCACATCCCTTTGAGCTTTTTTCAGACGCTTGAACTTTTTGCTTTCCTAACAAACAAAACCTCAACATATTAACGAATAGCAGGTGTAGCACAGCAAACATAGTTATTAATCTCATAGAGTGCCGGCCGGTACCGTGCATTACATTGTGATTTTTGGAAGAAAACAATATATCTTGGGTGATGTTTCATACTGGTTAAAATACCGGGGTGCGCCTCCATTATTGCACGGTATGGGCTGGTATCAGATGTACCGACTTTATTTTGAATTACCGGATTTTACCGGTTAAACATTCTTATGAATATTTTGAGCAGCACGTAGACCCAGGTATAAAATAATGGCATGTCAGAGGTTTGTTCACTTTCCTTCAACGCTCTCGCTCGTGTCAAAACATTTTATATCATTGACCAATTACCACCGTCCTCTCCACTATTTTATTGCAATTTGGGAAAAAACTTTAATCACAACAATTTATACTAATCTTTCTCATTTTAGCATTTAAGTATCTTTGCCAAAAAACATATAATTTGTACAATCATATGACTGATTAATGTATAAACATATAAATACATTTCAGATATAGATTTATTCATTGTTATATATATAACTATTTATGTTAAACTTTTTAGATAAATCAGCAACTGTAAACTGGTACACCTGTACTGGAACATAATATTTTACTGAATAAAACAGTACACTTGTGGGTACGGAATTTATTCAGTATTACATATATAATTATTTATACTAATTATTTTTGATAAATACGCAACTGTAAACCAGTACACATCTGTAACCGAACATACTATTTTACTGAACAAAATTGTACGCTTGAGGGTACGGTATTTCTAACAATAACAACATATGGTGCAATTCGAAATTAAGGTCATAACAAAAAAGGTCATGAAATCACCTTTGGGCGGTGGAAACCCGTGATGTTGTTATCCTGAAGGAGCTCGTAGTCATCTTCATCAAGAACATAATTTTTCTCTGATTCCCTGATATTGGAAAAAGCAAGGTGATTCGCTGACTAACATAGGAAATATGATAAAAGGGCGTCCAAGAAAGTACTCACCTTTTCTTACGTTTCTTTCTCTTTTGCCTTTCCTCATCACTGTCTGCCCTACCCTCTTCTTCCTCATCCGGTTGTTCTTCATCAACATCATCTACTATAAACCCGTCTTTCTCATATTCATCTTGTCCTTCTTCTGCTCACAGTCAGCAGTGTACCACATAACATAAGATCAATATATTCCAAAAAAAACAACATAATAATCAACTGACATATATTTTTAGTGTCTGTTTAAATGAAACAAATATTAACACTATGCAAAAGAAGGTCTTCTTCTACTGCCTTAATTCGTTGAAAAAAATAATGTACCAAAAAGTAAATTTAAGACCATATTTAGAATGGAAACCCAAGCAAAGGAGCAAACAGACAATCTACTATAGAAACATAGAAACCAAAGAAGAGGGCAGAATTCCATTAGAAACTTTAAAATAAAAATAACCAAATGCTACATGAAGGGTAACCGAGTTAGATGAACTATTCATTCCTCTGTTTCAGCAGACAATAATAGCTCCACAAAACTTTCTCCCCCAACAAATACACAATCACCAAATTCCAATTTTTTTCTCAATGCATCCCTTAGCTATAAAGAGCAAGATATCTCATGTTACAAACCGGACCTAACACGTTACTATGACAAATTAAATCCCCATAGACAACAACCTTAACCTCCATTTAATTTGTCAACCCACCAAAATTGCAAACAATATAAAATCAAATACCACATTAAGTGAATTGAAAAGTCACCACATAATAGTACAGAGAGATATTCCACCTATAACTAATTCCAATAATTCATTCCACTCAAGTATACATGGGGAAGATACATCATGTTTTAATCACTCATCCGAGTAGTCAATTAAAACAAAAGCCCTAAATCAAAAATACTCTACAGCCCCATGCACCAAAACCCACAAATAATTAGCAACAAAAATGCAGCAGCAACGAGCAAATCATAACAAAATCTGATCTTTACCGTCTTCCTCATCATCCTCCTCCTCGTCGCGGTCTTCTCTCTCCTCAGTTTCCTCTTCTCTCTCATCCTCTTCCACTTCCACCTCATCTGCATAAGAAATACACAATGAATAACTGAACAATCAGATATCAAGACGACCATATTTCTAGAGTGAGAATAAAAATACCCACCTTCGTCGTCTGAAATTACACCTTTTCCGGCCATTTTTGCTAATGGAACAAAATGTTACGGCCAACCAAAAGAAACCCTAAAAAAACAAAATGCTAATTTCTACGAATTCCAAAGCTCGGAATCTTCAGATTACTCTCAATACGAGAAGAAAGCAATAATCTTTAACCTCACAC
Organism: Panax stipuleanatus; assembly: GCA_020205555.1. NCBI lineage: Eukaryota > Viridiplantae > Streptophyta > Magnoliopsida > Apiales > Araliaceae > Panax > Panax stipuleanatus. The sequence continues at coordinate 140,673,403 of CM035118.1, read as the reverse complement.
ACATATACATAAACATCGACATATAGAGAGAGAAGGGCCTATTGGCAGCCTCGATGGGGGAAGGCACTGATATAAAGCTCGTCTTGCGGAGAAAATGTTACTCTTGCGTTCATAATTTCTATGAGCACGTTAGGTGTCGTGCTTTTAATTTTTAATAGTGTACATTAATTAATTAATACTGCGTCTGTTATAAAATTAGAGGTATAATTTTAATTTATATAATTATTATAATTATGCAGTATATAATAAAATTTATTAGTTTTAATATTTATTTAACTTTAAATTTTTATGAATTGTAATAATTTTAAAATTTAATATATTATTGTTTGATTTTAAAAATTATATTATATTTGTAATTTTGATAAGGAGGTAATAATTGTTATAATTACTTTAAAGGACCCGGAGTATTTTATTGATTGACCGTAAAGCCCCGGGATAAGACAGATAAAATAATGCTACTATTACATAATTTTGTGTCACATAATGCTCACATACACACTGTGAGTTCTGTGTGACATGCTGAGTTCGCAAATATACATGTGTGTATGAGAGTTTTTTATGACCTAAATTATGTGATAGTAGCATTGCTCAGACAGATATTATTCCGGCTAAGTACGCGGCAAATTTTAATTGGCAGTACATGATTCTTCTGACCTTGTATTGGATGAATATGGAAATAGGGTTGGTATACTCAATAGTGGACCGGAAACCAAATGAGTTTGGCCCGAGTCATATTTTTTAGGGTCCTTTACATCACTATACAACAATTAGAAAATAATTACAATAACAATACATCAACAAAATAATTACAAAACTAACGCAATTCACATTAATAAGAAAATCTAAAATCAATGAGAAATAACTGTTATAATTAATAATTCAAATTCAAATATTTGGGATTCTAACAACAAAAAACAAATCTATAATTCAAAATTCAAATCAAAAAGAGTAAAACCAAAAAAATATAATTTTCTCGTCATCTTCCTCCGCCGCCACCGAGCTCGGAGTTTTCGTTGCGCCCAGTTATTCCACGCAATTCTCCTTATTCAGGTTTCTCTTTTTCTTGTTGAATTTTTCCACCTCCTCCTTCACCATCAGGCTCTGCAAAATGATGATAAATTCTTTAGTCTTAAAAGTGAAAGAGATGGCGGGGAACTGGGCATGAGATAAAAGAGTCACGACTTGAAATCTTTGACAATATTATACTACTAGTGTATATATATATATATATATATATATATATATATTTATTTATTTTTATTTTTTTGGAAGTCAGATGGGAGCTTTTCTGGGTTGATGAGGAGTCAATCTCAGTAAACTGAAAGTAATCACATTCAAAATAAATTGGTAACCTAATAAAACTGAATTGGTTACCTTGGTCTCAAGGTTTGGCAACCAACTGAATGAAGGTTTGGCTACCAACTGCATTACATTCAAAATAAATTGGTAATCTAATAAAACTGAATTGATTACCTTGGTATGAAGCTTTGGCTACTAACTGCACTATGAAAAAACTGCAGGTGTGGAGGTGGATTGGTTACCTTATTATGAATGTTTGGTTACCTTGGTATAAAAGTTTGGTTACCAACTTCACTATGAAGGTAACCTAATAAAACTGAATTGGTTACCTTGGTATGAAGGTTTGGCTACCAACTGCATGAAGGTTTGGCTACCAACTGCATCACATTCAAAATAAATTGGTAACATAATAAAACTGAATTGGTTACCTTTGTACGAATGTTTGGTTACCAACTGCACTATGAAAAAATTGGAGGTGGATTGGTTACCTTGGTATGAAGGTTTTGTTACCTTGGTATGAAGGTTTGGTTACCAACTATACTATGAAAATTCTCCTAAACCGCAGCGGATGACTTGTCTTCTGCAACCTTGGCATGCACTTCATCCTCACCCCTTTCCCCGGAATACCTCTCAAAAGCTCTCGGGAGAAACCGGGGAATCAAGAATCCAAACAGATTGGTTACCTTGGTCTGAAGGTTTGGCAACCAACTGCATGAAGGTTTGGCTACCAACTGCATCACATTCAAAATAAATTGGTAACCTAATAAAATTGAATTGGTTACCTTGGTATGAAGGTTTGGCTACCAACTGCATTAAGATTTGGCTACCAACTGCATTACATTCAAAATAAATTGGTAACCTAATAAAACTGAATTGGTTACTTTTGTACGAAGGTTTGGTTACTAACTGTGTGACGCCCCCCAGAATAGGTCCAGTTAACCCAACCCATTCTGAGTCGCCAAATACATGATACAGAATTCAAATACAAACTTTATATCATACGGTCGTGCAAAATACGACCACACAACTGTAAGTGTCAACACAAATATGTAGAAAATATTAATATTCAAACTAAGTCCTCATTATAATTATTATCACACTATTTATCAGAAATAGTGAGGACTACTACTGCTCTAACTCGGACCATCACTCTGTCCCCCGACTAGTTTTCGCAACATTCTCATTTCCTGAAGAGGACAACAGATGAAAAGGGTGAGCTCAACTAGCTCAGTAAAGAATATTATGACTAAAATAATGGAAAACAAATTATCGTTAGTCTTTAACAAATCAGATAAAATATAATGGACAACCAACTTTAGATCAATATTCGCAGCGAAAATAACAATCCATTAGAACAGTTAAGCAGAGAATGAAGTCTACTATCTTCTATGATTTAAAAGTCCATCATCAATATTTTATCCCTGTAACATCAATCAATATACATCTCGAATCAAATATTCATCTTTGCACTACAGGCCAAAGATATTCATTTGTATCATCAGTGGTCATGTTCATCTCAACACCTGTCATCTTTGCACTACATGCCAAAGATATTCATCAGGTAATCATTCATCTTTGCTTTACCGGCCAAAGATATTCAGTTACATCACCTTTTAGGACTGAGGATGATGAAAAATATTTCAAAGAACGAATCCAGTGAGATAAAAGACAAAGATCAAGGATTCGTATTTTAGTATATCCAATTCAAAAATACTTCGTAATAATCAATTGTGGAGCAAAATTCAAGAATAAAGCTCAAAACTTAGATCCAATCAAAGATAGTAACCATAACAGACAATTTGGACAAATAGAAGAAAATTTAATTTTTTCGTGAATAGTGCCGTATACGTGAATAGTAACCCCGACGGAAAAAGTAAGAATTTCATAATAAAATTCATGCCAATATTTTGGTATAATGATATTGAAAAGAATAACATCATTTATGAAAGAAATAACATCCCTTACCTCAAAAGAACAATACTTCTGACTGGAATATCAGATATAATACCGAAGAAAACTTGCACTGAATAGCAACACTCAAAGTATTGAAATACTCACAAAAATACGCTCGATATTATAGAGAGAGAAAACTTCTGATTCTGGTGTGATTTTCAATTCTAACCTAAGCACCCTATTTATAGGAAAAGCTTAGGATGCCAAAGGAGACTAAAATAATAAAATATTATTATTTTCAAAAAATTTCCGCTGCCTTGCGGCTAAAAAAAATTCCAACAAAAGTGGGGCCCACCCATAAAAAAAATATTTTCTGAAACTTCAATAATTCATAACAAATAGCCCATTTGTCAAAAAAATACAAATTCTATATTTTTCCATAAGAAATTTAATTCTCTACAACTTTGTAGAAGGAAGTTTTTCTAAATTCCAAACATAAATTATCCGAAATTCATAAACAGATGATTTCTCACACCAAAATACTGATAAAAACACATCAGCACTAATTCCTTATTTAATATCCACAAAATAAATATTTCCTTATCATATAAATTAATAATTAATTATTCACAAATAATATTACAGAACTACAATATTGACAACCAGGTCGTTCACAGGAAAGAGGTGGCCTTCCGATAAGGATTTCTCCTTACTGGAGCGCAATTAAATAACCCCTCCTAGACAGAACTTCCTTAGACATTGTCAATAATGCTATCTAATAATATTATTCAAATAATATGAATTATTGAGTTGATAATGTGAAATACTGTGCAATGATAATTATTGAATCAATAATACAAAATATCAACTGTAGCCATTATTGAATCAATCATATAAAATAGCAACGTAGCAATTGTTGAGTCAATAAAATATCAATGTAATAATTATTGAGTCAATAATATAAAATATCAACGTAGCAATTATTGAGTCAATAATATAAAATATTGAACAGTAATTACTGTAACAATAATTGAGTAAGTTCCTTCTCACGTAAGACTCAATAATTCGAAATACTGTGCAATACCGTGTGCTACTGTGCAACACCGCGTATCACTGTATTTTAACCACCGGGTATTTCAACAGTACTAACGGTAACAACTACGCCGTTATTTATAAAAAGGTTATTTCTGTCGCTTTCTATATCCGACAGTTATTCCGTTGTGGGGCCCACAAATAGCTGCGCCGTCGTACGAATATTCCCCGACAACAAGAATATTCCACGACCAAACGAATATTCCCCGACAACAAGAATATTTTATAACCACTTGCTCATTTTAAAATATTTGCACATTTCACCCATAACTTTCACATTTATAAATCAACACCTTACTATTTCGAAATAATATAAAGAAAATTAAATCTTTATTCATAAAAGTTGGGGTCTTATAAACTGCACTATGAAAAAACTGCAGGTGTGGAGGTGGATTGGTTACTTTGGTATGAAGGTTTGGTTACCTTGGTATGAAGGTTTGGTTACCAACTGAATTTGATATTTCAACTTCAAGTATACTGATAGTTTAATTTAGTGAGATAACATGATTATACAATTGTTCTTTCTTGTTGGGGAAAAAGTGATAAATGCAAAGTGTTTTTGTGGAAGAGAGGAATAAATACGTCTAGTACCTATAAGATAGGATAGGATACACACTAGTAAAAAGATTGCATAACCAGACTAAAAAGGTGATGACATTATAAGAGAAAAAGGCCAGACACTCTCTGCTTGAATAAACCAAAATGGAAGAAATGGGAGGTCTGAAGCAATACATCTCTCTCTCACATGCGCGCATACTCATGGCTGGTCGGCCGCATGCACATAATCAGATAAGATCGGAAGTACTGCTCTATTAGATACTCGATCGACAATTATAGTATACCCATAAATATGTTGCTCTCAAACTTGCTAGAAAAAGATGCATTCTCAGCTTCAGGGGAATGAAACAGGAACATAGATTAACGGGAAGAGATAAAAGAGAGAGAAACAGAAATAGAGATTAACGGGAAGAGATAAGGGAGAAAATCGTGGGCCACGATTAAAGGATATCTAAATGTATTAATTTTATAAATAAACTATTAAAATATATTAATTTTGTAAATATTTTCTGCATGTACTGTTGTTGTAATTTTTTTTAAAAATGTACTAGAATATGTAATTGTTCTTATTTTTTAACCCATAATAAATAAGAGGTTGAGAGTTCAAACTTTGATATGTGGACGTGCGAATGTATTAAATTAGTAAAATAAATAAGGGTCCTCTTAATATGTGTTTTTAGGGCACATGTTAAGCATACAGTTTAAGAGAATATTCTTTTGAATTGTGTGCATTTTCCTTTAATTTTTGCATTTGCACCAAGTTCAATGGAATATACACACAATTCACTAAAATATTCTATTGAACTGTGTGCTTAACATGTGCCCTTAGGACACATGTTATGAAATTCCAAGAAATAATGCAAAATCTGATATTGGAGAAGAGGACTGCATATTTTTGTGACGGATCGAGTTGAGAACCAGCGGAGTTTTTTGGATATTTACTGGTTAATTTCTTCTCTATATCAAAATTTTTATAAAATAAATTAATATTAAAAAAAAGTAATTTATATGTTGACAAATCTAATAACGAAATTGAATTGGGATTAATGTAAAATATTAATCATTAAGATAAACTAATACGTATAAGTCAGTGTCTAATATTAATATAAATTTGTCGTCATATAGAGCAAAATACTTTATCAAAAATATATTTTATTCGTAATTTATCACGTGATAATGGAATTATAATAATATATATGGAGACATTGTATTTTTTAATTAGAATGCAATTTGCTCTCCATGATTTATGATAAAAATTCAATTTGTACCTTTTTTTATTTATTTGTTGAATTCATTCAATTTGCTCTCTAAACTATTAACTTCTCAATTAAATTGACCCCAAGTAGACGGCAACTACAACGAAATTAAGAAAGGTGAAGCAAATATCCATTAACTCCATGGACTCGAGAGGCTTAATTAAGCACTTGAATTACTAAAAGAGTTTTAGGAAGATAATTGTCCTGAAGTTTCTAGACAATATCATATAAACCCCATTCATGATTCGGGTAGATAATTTGGCTAAAATTAGAGAATAATAATAATAAATTGTAAACTAGTGAAAAATGAAGCGTGCTTATATGCAACTTCTCACTAGTATATAAGTCTTGTTCTATTGCTAATAAGGTATGTATATTTTTTGGAATTTTGATAATATTTAGTAGTAGCATTACTTTCGGTCTTTTTCTTAGTTGTTAATTTATAATTTTATATCTAATTTTAGGCAAACATTAGCCGGTCGAGTATTATAGTAATTTGTAAAGGCACATATATGATATTCTCACTTTTTTGACATACATTAAAGATACATATACATCGTACGTATCTAAAGCATATATCTATTTCTAGCCTAACAAATTCACTTTCTGCAATTACACCACAAATACACCAATCAAATAAATGGCAACAATTGACTAGTTACTAAACTAAGCCCATGTGTTACTAAACTAAGCCCCAGATTTCATTCACATATTTATAAAAGAAGTAATTGATTGGGCATTATAGATATTAATTTATTTAGTTGTATTTTTTACAAATTAGCCAATTAATAATTTAACCTCCAACTACAAATGGTGGCATACTGGCATCCGGATTCCATTTAACAATAGGCGACAACAATAGTTGGGCACTGGGCGGTGCAAATGCATTATGCATACAACTCTCCAATAGAAACTTAGAAATAGTGTGCAACAAAACCCTAATTTAAAAACCCCCAATTTCAAGTGAAATGAAAAATTGAAAATTAAATCCATCAATCAGTGACCAAAATAACTCAGATTATAAGTAGATTTAAACCCCTAAAATTCACAAATCTTATCACTAACATTAGAACTTAGAAGTATTAACTATTAACTATTAAGTATAACATATTAACATTAATCTTAGAGAATAAAGTACCATACATTCATACTCACCGACGGCACTGTGGTAGAAGAGAGAGATTTATGAAACTTGTTCACTTGAGAGATTTATGAAGTCTAGAGTGAGAGACAGAGACTTGTTCACTTTTGGCTTGTGGGCCTTGTGGCTGGCTATTTGAAGCTTTTAAGTTTTAACTTCAATTTTTTTTATATATTCTGCCCTCTAGATTTATGAAATTCTATTTTTGCCCCTATAGCTATATAAGGAAGAAAAAAAATCCAACGGAGGCAGGTGCCTCCCTTGCCCCCAACATACCTCCGCCCCTGGTCCTCTATATATACATATATATATAGCTGTTCTCCAACGGTCTGGTTAATTAACGGACTAGTTCGTTAGAGAATCGGTTTGTACATATATATATAGTCCCCTTCAGTTGAGGGATCCCTCAAATAGTGTTATTTGAGGGATGGGTTAATAACCGTTGGATCTGTTTGTGGTGGGTTTATGTGGCTGATATTATTTTATATTTTTTTACCTTTTTTCACACTCATGGCCCACCACAAACAGATTCAACGGTTGTAGACCCATCCATCAAATAACACTATTTGAGGGATCACTCAACTGAAAGAGACTATATATATATATATATATATATATATATATATATTCCTATAAATTAATAAGTTGTTAAGTGTGTAATGGGACATGATAATAAAATTTGATATTTAATGACAAATTTAAAGATCGATAATGTATTATTATATAATATTATTATTAATGAATTGAAAAAAGAGAACTCGTTTGTAAAACTAAAAGTAACTTGAAACATAGAGCCTAAACTGATCAAACATGAACTTCATTCATATATTAAAAGTATAGTTCAAAACTTAGGATTACAAACAGTATTAACAAACAATAACCATGAACACCTACATGCATGATATTACAATCATGGTCATGGTAGTGGTACATGAAAGAAGAAAAAAATATCAACAATGCTACTATCACATAAAAATAGTCACATAATGCTTATATACACACACATGCATATTGTGGGTCTCCGCCTAACATGTGGGGCTCACAATATATATGTGTATTTATGTGAGCATTATGAGACTATTTTTATGTGATAGTAGCATTATTTAAAAAATATAACAAGTCGAGTCAAAGGTTTAGTTGTTGCCATTTGTCGGATTGAATTTAGGGACAATTACATATTCTAGTACATTTTTAAAAATAATTATAAAAACAGTACATAGATAAAATAATTACAAAAGTAACACATTTTTACATATTTATTTACAAAATTAATGCAATTAGGATTCCTTTAATTTAGGCGGGTCAATCTCATTCTCGTATCTCGGAACGGCCTTATCCTCAATATCTTCCTCGTCATTCTCTCTTTCTCTCTCGCATTCTCTCATTGTTGACAACTGGACTTCTTCTTACTTCCTCCGTATTTCTTCTATTTTAATGGAAAATACCTTTCTGGTCTTCTTCTTGCTTCCTCTGTTTATGTAATATACATGTTTGTTCCTCTGTTTATATAACCTTTCGACTTGCTATTTTATTATTTAATTCATATTTTTGTTATCCTAATAAATTTGACCCAGTCGAAAGGCGAGAGAAAAAAGTGATGGGTTATTTTGGACACTTCTCAGTATATTCATATTCGTAGAAGACAGTATGAACTGATCAAGGGGCATAAAATATTACTAATGGCAGACTATGTTGTTGTTCCATCACATATCAAGCTGCATGTGCACAGACATTGTGTTACTAAGCGCTAGGTCATTTTATTTTCTCCAAAGTAACACTGCACCGCTTTTTCTCAATTCTTACAGCTTTCGTTTTATTGTTACTTGAAGTATTAGTCAACAAGATGCAGTTGATAAGCAAACAGTCATACCAAGGTAACCAAACCTTCATACCAAGGTTACCAAATTTTCATACCAAGGTAACTAAACTTTCATACCAAGGTAACCAATCCACCTCAACTTCTGCAGTTTTTTCATAGTGCAGTTGGTAACCAAACCTTCGTTCCAATGTAACCAACCCTTCATACTAAGGTAACCAAACCTTCGTACAAAGGTTAACAATTCAGTTTTATTAGGTTACCAATTTATTTTGAATGTGATGCAGTTGGTAGCCAAACCTTCATGCAGTTGGTAGCCAAACCTTCATACTAAGGTAACCAATTCAGTTTTATTAGGTTACCTTCATAGTGCAGTTGGTAACCAAACTTTTATACCAAGGTAACCAAAACTTCATACCAAGGTAACCAATCCATCTCCACACCTGCAGTTTTTGCATAATGCAGTTGGTAACAAAACCTTTATACCAAGGTAACAAAAACTTCATACCAAGGTAACCAATCCACCTCCAAACTTGCAGTTTTTTCATAGTACAGTTGATAGCCAAACCTTCATACCAAGGTAACTAATTCAGTTTTATTAGGTTACCAAGTTATTTTGAATGTAACACAGTTGGTAGCCAAACCTTCATGCAGTTGATTGACAAACCTTCAGACTAAGGTAACCAATTAAGTTTTAGTAGGTTATTGAATGTGATGTAGTTGGTAGCCAAACCTTCATACAAAGGTAACCATTTCAGTTTTATTAGGTTACCAATTCAATTTTATTAGGTTACCTTCATAAGTGCAGTTGGTAACCAAAGGTTCATACCAAGGTAACCAAACCTTCATACCACGGTAACCAAATTTTAATACCAAGGTAATTGATCTTTGTTAGTGCTTGAAGTTCTCTTTCAAAAAGGCTGGTATGTTTATTTTCATCTTTGTTAGTGCTTTACATTAGAATTATTAATTTTTACATGTTGCTTATTATTTTTTTTAATTATGCCAGTCTAATGAATTAGAAGAAGGGGAAATCGCCATGTTTGGAGATTCTCTTATAGATGTCCAGCAATCAGGTAGTTGGAACCATGAGCGCGATGAAGGTGAGGAACTGAGGATGAACAAGTTCTGCAACCAAAAAATAAAACGGAACCTGTGAATAAGGAGATTCAAGAAAAGAGTAGCGGAGGATAGGGTTACTGTGAGGGAGATGAAGATTTCAATTTTAATATTTAAATTTGAATTATTAATTTGAATTTGTTTTTGTTGTTAAATCCCAAATATTTGAATTTGAATTATTAATTATCATAATTATTTCTCATTGATTTTAGATTTTCTTATTAATGTGAATTACGTTATTTTTATAATTATTTTATAAATGTACTGTTATTGTAATTATTTTTTAAATATTATATATTAGTGTAAAGGACTCTTGAATTTAATCACGGCCCACGGGTGTGTCTTACTTCCCGTGACTGGCGCCTCTCCCTGGGGGTTGGGTTGGGTTGTATTTGTAAGAAAATGACCCTCAACAATATTGAAGTCCACCGGAAGCAAACTTAGCTTAGCTAGCTGTAGCTTCTAGCTGAGCCCTACTATCCTTGTTTTATCATGTCCAACTTAAATAAAGAAAATTATTAACTTCATTTTTTTTTGTCTATAACTGATACACATAAACGTGTTAGTTACAAAAAAAAGGAAAATAAAAATATAATTACTTACAAATACATATTGGTTTCTTCTTTCAAACATGTAACACCGGTTCACCTAAATTTGGTTAAACACCTCGTCCAAAGTTGATTGAATGTCCACCCCACCCCACCCCACTCCCCTCCCCCACCCCCACCCAATCTTAAAAAAAATACTCTAATCATTCTATTTTTATCTTAACATCGGTTCATCACGTGTTGATTTTGTTATTTTTTGAAATTAGCCTTTTTATTTACTTTCCAAGTTGAAGAAAGTGTTGGATGATTGTCCATAAAATTATAATATGCGGGACCATCATAAAAAATATTTTGGTTAAAATCCCCTTGTCTATCATATCTGTCTTACTCAATTTAAATCTTGTCTCTTTAACTTCATATGTATACCAAGATAAATATATATATATATATATATATATATATATGAAAAGACCAAAAAATAAAGAAAATGAAGAATGTAGAATTTGTTATAAACACACACGCCATCTGAAATCGGATAATATTTTGTCATCTTTCTACTTTTTTTCTAAAACCACCATTTTATCATTTTATGTTTATTTTTTACTTTATTTTCTGCTCGCCTAATTTTCAAGTTTTTGGATGACCACAATTGACAAATGTTATTTTTACTTCCACTTTAAAAAAAATTATTACAAGAGGATAACAAACAAACAAACAAACAAACGAAAACATGGGTTACTACTAAACACACACAGCACAGCACAAAACACACAAAATCTTGTTTCCAAAAAGTTGTCATTTGCAGAAGTTAATCTCCACTCTTCCTAGCTCCTTCCAAAGTCCAAGCCCTAAAATATATTAAAAATTATATCTTTCCTCTTCCTCATTCCCTCTCTCTCCTCCATCTTTCCCTTCTCTCTCTAGCGGATACAGAACCATGGCTGCTCTCTCACCAAACTTAGTATTTCATAACAACAATGGAGATTAAGCAAAGCAACCTACATTCCCAATGGGAAAGGCCGGGGATGAGCAGCCTCTACCCACAAATGTTTCTGCCCAAACCACTCAGCAAAATGCTGCAGAGAACCGGTTCAGGGTTAGTAGGGTTATCCGGTTTAGATGTGTGTTTGCTCTGTTGCTTGGAGTTGCAGTTTTGCTCTCCGCTGTATTTTGGTTGCCTCCCTTCTTTAGGCACGGAGATCGAGGGGATCTGGATCTTAACTCCCAGTTTCGAGGTGGGCATTCTTTAATTTACAGTCATCTTTTTGGGTTTCTTGTTTGTCGGTATCAACATTACATGATATATACAGATCTGTATTGTGTTTGTGTTTATGTATTTGTGGTTTTTCTGAACATGTTTGATGATTTGGTGGTCAGGAGTAGTTGATTTTTGTTGTGTTTGGTGGTGGTAATAAATTTTATGTACTTGTCAAAAGAACTGTTAGTTTATGTGTGGTTTATGCACTGGGATTTTACTGGTAGTTTGGTCTACTTGTTAGATTCACATGCCTTATTGAAGCATCCAACTCAAAACCAATTGGCAATGAGTGGAGTAGCCTGCGTAGTTGCCCGATGTTGGATTTTATATCTCAACATGCCTGTATCAGCACATGTGGGATGTTGAGCCTGCACATGAATGATGTGTGCACTGAGACCATTTTGAAGCATCGAACTCAAAACCAATTGACAATTAGCCTCTCAAGTTATATATAGTCTTAGTTGATGTGGGATTTTATATCTAAACATGCCTGGACCAGCAAATGTCCAGAATACTGATTTTCAAATGGGCAGAGTTTGTTTTTTGTATTTCATCTCCTTTTATTGATAGCTTGGGAATTTGCGGTGGATCGAAAACATGGAATTTACCAATGTTCTAAAAGGCGGGAGGCCGGCGGCCTAGGGGGGCCGAGGCGGAATTTTTTATTTTAAGTTAATTTTAATATTTTATCTTACATTTATCCAAACAGAATAATAATAAAAAGCAAAACAATCTATAATAAAAATAATAAAGGCTTTTGCTTAAAATTCAAATACATATTCATATTGTCAATATCAAAGTTCAAACACAAACAGTGCAATTGTTCAAAGTTCAAACATATCTTTAACTTATTAGTTTTATTCATAAACATCAAGATTGTTATTAAATAATGAAATTTAAAATTTCAATAATTCAATTCAATATTAAAACTTAAGAGACTAAACATAAATTTAAGAATTATATTGAATTAAACTAAATATTACAAATGTATCATCATTTATTTAATTTGAAGTTGATACAAGTTCAAAAAATTACAACTATAATTATCCGGTTTGACTTGATCTTGTTCACTTCTTGTTGTGATTTGATAAGCTATAACCTACATTAATGAATATGGTAAATTATTAGAAAAATAAATATATCAAGATATGGTTTGGGTAGTTATTAAAATAAAAAAAACTTCTCCGCCTAGGCCACGTCTAATTTCTTGGAGAGATTTATTTGCCGCTTTGGGTCTAGGTGAGGCGTCAGGGGGGGCCTTGGGCCTAGGTGAGGCACAAGGGGGCCTAGCGCATAGGCGAGGCGCTAGGGGGGGCTTAGCACCTAGTCGAGGCGCCAGGGGGGCCTAGCGCCTAGGCGGAGATTTTTAAAACATTGGAATTTACTGTTACATGCTCATGAGTTGTGATATGGGCTACTCTTTGTTCCTCGGATGTTGGACTTGTTGTTGCAATACATGAAGGATGCTTCTTTCTTACTTTTTTTCATTACCTTGTCGAACAATTGGCTCGAATCTCTAATTTTATCTTTAATTCTGGGTATTAAGCAAAAATGTGATGTTCTCTAAAAGAAGAAGATAAACAATGAGTCAAGCTCTAGATTGAAACAAATACCAATAACCAATCTGGGGTACTAGGGCTACATACCTTTCAGAGCCTTAAAGATGGTACCATAATTGGTTGTGATGGAACAACTGCTACCCTTGAAGAGCTTGGATCTGAGGACTACGTCAGTGGAGGCACAACGCATGGGACGACAAAGATGTCTTTTTTTGAGCCAAGTTATTTGACTAATAAATTTTAAGGATCACAATTAGTTGGTCAAAGGTTTGGTCAGCTGAATCTACGAGATGCTATTTTCTGACAGCAGCAAGTGTGGTGGTGTTACTGGTGTATGAGGACGTGGTTGCAAAGTGTTCCTCTTGGAAGTAGGTTCTCAAAAGGGACGATGACAAGGGTCTGTAGCTTTAAGGACTCAATATTTTGCATCAGAAACTTGTTGGGGTGAAATATATGAATTATGATCAACTTGGAGGATAATTATTCCCTTACATTTGTTTCATCAGTGTCTACTTCAGTAAATGCATTTAAATCATGCAAAAATTACTGTTGTTGGGGTTGCAGATCTTTATGTTGGTTTACGTATTTCATATTAAACAATTTTGTTAATATATAGAATAGTGACAAATGCTTCTTTGATGGCACGAATGATGAATGCATGATCACAATCTGTATTTGTTTCTATTAGTAGGAGCTTACAAGATGTTATAGAAGTCTATGAATGCAAAATCAGTATTGGTGATCATGCTGTTGAGATTCCATGATTTAATAGAAACGTCACCTTAATTAGAATATTGGAAATCAAGAAACTGATGAAAAAAGTGGGACAAGTTGGTGTTCCCTTCAATTCATTGTTGTCTAAGATGGCAAATTTATGGTTTAAGGTCAGCTGATTTAGTATAACATTATTACAAGGTTTTAATGGAAACAGTACTACTCCTTCTGGTCCAAAATGGGAGCCAAATCTTACTTTTGTACAATTTCAAAAGAGATTCCACTTTCTAAAGTAGACTAAAAGTTACGACATGTTCAAAAAAAATTCTAGATAAAAAATAACTGAACTTAGCCTTTGTATATCAATATTAGAATCGAGTTTGAAGGTTAAACCGAAAATTGACAAATTTGCTTAATGTGCCTGATTTTTTAAAGTACACTCTTATTTGGGGAGCAAATAGTATTATTTTATTGTGCAAGTATGGAACCTCATGCAGTTCAAAAAACTGTCTTCTGTTGGCATTGTTTTGGGCACTGCTTCAGTTCACATCACCATTTTGTAGTATTCTTTTGCACTATTTAAGCCTACATCACATGCGTTGTGTAAGCCTGACGAATAAACCTGATATATATTTTAATTTATTTTCGAGCCCTACTTTTTAAATTATTTTTTGCGACTGTTATTTAATTGTCGCAGCATGACTGCTTAATTCTTCGATCTTAACTTCTTTTTGGATATAAAGATTTTTTAATAAGGAATGCATACCTTATCAGTGTTTAATAAAAAAAAATCATATGCTATATATCTTGTAACGGTTATGTGATACTTTATTGTATAGAGATGTGCTCTTCCCTGCCTTTTTCCTGTATGCGTGTTCCTATTGGATCCAAATTGAGTTTATTTACTTAGCCAACTCATATGCATCTTTTGTACGTGTTGATTGGTTTGCGTTCTTGTTTCTTCAAAATGCATACCTTTCTTATTGGATGTGATGATTAGAATTGGTGGTTTTCTAATGTGATTTCAAATTTTGTTGTTTGTAAATAATAGGAAGATCGTTTCTTATGAGCAAAATGGTATATTCTTCAAGTATCGTGATAAGTTTGAGTAAAAGTAAGAACAATTATTAGTTCATATTGTGGGTTTACTTGCTACAAAATGTGATCATCCCATTCCAAATCTTTCCAGATGTCCTGAGTAGAGCGAACACATATATCAACCACTTTCCTTTTCTGTTTCTTTCCATTTTTAAGGGTGGTGAGGGGGACGGTGGGGGTGAGGGTAGTAGGGAGGGACGAGGTTTAGTGAGCACAATGGACTTGTTCTGTTTAGTAAATAATTGTAACTCCAGTGTAGTGTTGTTAAGGCGCAAGGCCCATCACTGCCCATGTTGAGCGCCTCGCCTGAGATGAGGCGCATGAGGCGTGGGCCTCATTGAGGTTGTGAAAAAAAATTCCTAATCAATTTAGACCATCAATTGCAGCCTCCTCCTTCAAGTAAGTATCTCCCTTCTCCTGATCTCCTCTTACCCAAAAAAGCTATTTTGCAAAATAATAGGGGTTATGTTGGCCAATTTTTTCCAGAAACTTTGAGTACTTTACTACACTATTATTTCGGTGTTTACTAACTTATTAAATGTGTATATAACTTATAAGTATTTTTTTAATATTTAAATATGCCTTTTTATTGCTGTTTAGTGTTTACTACTTAAATATATACATATATATATATAACTATGAACTTATGCAGAATGTAATTATGCTATGATTATATCAGTGTATCACTGTACTACATAGGTATGGTTCTTGAACTTGTTATAGAAACTTTTTGAATATGTTTAGAGGTTTGTAAAATTGCTTAATGGTTGATAAATTTGATACATAAATGACTGAATATCTGTATATATATATATATTTTATTTTAAAAAAAATATGTGCGCCTCACTTCGACGAGGTGCGCCCCTTGCCTCGCGCCTAGGTCCCAAGGAGACCTTTTCGCCTCGGTGCGCCCAGTGTTCTAAAAGACGGCCGCCTAGGCGCTAGGCCCCCCCTGCCGCCTCGCCTAGGCCAAAAAATCACTTCAGGAAATTAGACGGGGCCTAAGCGGAAAAGGCGGGTCCTAGGCGAAGATTTTTTTTTAAAAAAAAATTAATAACTATCCAAACCAGATCTTGATATATTTATTTTTCTAATAATTTACCATATTTATAATGCATGACAGCATATCAAATCACAACAATAAGTGAACAAGATCAAGTCAAAATGAATAATTTTATTATAGTTGTAATTTTTTGAACTTGTACCAACTTCAAATTATATAAATGATGATACATTTGTAATATTTAGTTTAATTCAATATATTTCTTAAATTTATGTTTAGTTTCTTAAGTTTTAATATTGAATTGAATTTTTGAAATTTTAAATTTTATTATTTAATAGTAATTTTGTTTATGAATAAAACTAATACGTTAAAGATATGTGTTTGAACTTTAAGCAAGAGCATTTATTATCTTTATTATAGATTGTTTTGTTTTATATTATTGTTTTGTTTGGATAAATATAAGACAAAATATAAAATTGGCTTAAAATTAAAAATCCCGCCTAGGCGCCCCGCCTCCCGCCTCCTGCCTCCCATTTAGCGCCTTTTAGAACATTGGGTGCGCCTCGCGTCTTAAATAACAATGCTCCAGTGGGTCAAAAATTGGATAGTGCGAACAAATGGCTGTTGAGATTGTTTGTAGATCCTTTTAGCCTGAGATTCTCATATGAGGCTAGTACATAATAGGTAGTATATGCTTGTAAGATGCTTGTAAAAGCTGGCACACATGCTACTTATCAGGAACAAAAGAAATGCTGATGGTAATAACCTATGGGTACCTGTGTTTTATAATTTTTATTAGCAAGCATAGGGTGCATGATCTTTGGTTCCTAATGTCTGTGATTTACAATCAGCTTATATTCCCTACAACAATGCGAATGTCAACATCTTAGAATGAGTGGTGCATTTAATCCATATAGTTAATTGGACTGCCATTTATATGATGATGGGCTATTACTTTTTTCAGAGGCATTACTTGCAATTACTGATTTTTAAGTTGTTAAATATTGTTGATTTTTATTTTTGTGATAAACTTCCTGAATAACCTGACTCTTAACTTTTACCCATGCAGAAAAAATAAAATAAAATACTTAACTGTTTGAACTATTTTTCTAGATCTTGATCTAAAATCTTATTTTCATTTGATATTAAGCAATTGACCAAGTTAATTCTCCAGGTCATTATATAGTAGCAACTTTCAAGGTTAGAAAGTCGGTTTCTGTGCTGGAAGACAACATTTTGCAGCTTCGGGATGACATTTTTGACGAAATAGATGTTCCCACCACCAAAGTATCTCTTCTCTCTCTCTCTCTGTGTATGTGTCTGTGGTCTGACCTATTCCATATTATTGTCTAATTATTTGTTTCCAACAGGTGGAAATCATATCTTTAAAGTCTTTGGCTGGATCAAATATAACACATGTGATTTTTGGGTTTGATCCCAATGTCAAGGGTTCTAGAATGTCTTCAGCGGCTAAAAGTTTAATAAGAGCCTCTTTTGTATCGCTGATTATACACCAATCATCTCTTCGCTTGACCGCGTCTTTGTTTGGGGATCCATTTTCTTTTGACGTGCTGAAATTTGTTGGAGGCATTACTGTTAGTCCTCCACAGAGTGCATTTCTTCTGCAGAAAGTGCAGATTCTTTTCAACTTCACCTTGAATTTTTCTATTGATGAAATACAAAAAAATTTCAACAAACTTACGAGTCAGCTGAAGTCCGGGTTGAATCTTGCTCCATATGAGGTCTGGAAATAATCTCTCTTATTTTTTTTCACTTATTCTCTTTCCATTTATATCGTTCATATGCAGTTCTTGCGCTAAAAAAATGTGATAATGGTGAGTGTCTGTCTGCTAGATTTCAGAAATCTAGGTCAATTGTGTGCAACAGCGTTTACACGTGTGCTGTGGGACATTTCTGGTAGAAAGTGAGGGTTATTATGAGAGATTTCTGAAGATGTGTTTTTTTTGGGTTGGCTGCATTGCTAGAGCTGATTTTCTTAATACCAGAGCAAGTGCTGCGTTATCTTATTTAACTATTTCGTAATGAGTTTAACTATTTCGTAATGAGTTCTACATTACTCTGTTATACAAAATCTTGTAATATAGTGGACGAATAGCCTCTGAAAGCTTTGCCCCCTTTTTTTTGGAATGCAGAACTTGTATATTAGCCTGACAAATTCAAAAGGTTCAACAGTGGTTCCCCCAACTACTGTGCAGTCCTCAGTTCTACTGGCAGTTGGTAATACTCCAACAAAGGGAAGGTTAAAGCAGTTGGCTCAGACCATAACGGGCTCTCCGACAAAAAACCTTGGCTTGAACAACACTGAATTTGGGAGGGTTAAACAAGTTAGTCTTTCATCTATTCTGCAGCACTCCCTTCATGGTGGTGATGGTAGTGGCACCTCATCGCCTTCTCCTGCTCCTCTCCCTCATCCTAACCATCATCACCACCACCGTCACCATGATGTGCATTTAGCTCCTGCAACTTCACCTGCGCCTTCAACTGTGAAAGGTGGATCCACAAATCACCACCATGATGTGCATTTAGGTCCTGCAACTTCGCCTGCACCTGCACCTGCACCTGCAACTGTGGAAGGTGGATCCACAACTAAAAAAGGTTCACCTGCATCTGCACCAGTGCCTGCACCGACGCCTGAGAAGAGTCACATGGCAAAGCCTCCTGGCTGCCAGTACGGGCATAGAAACAGATTCCCCAAAAAGGGTAATAAGCATAGCCATTTTATTCCTCCTGTAGCATCGCAGGTCCCTGCAAAGGATGTTGCTCCCTCACCACAACAGCACGTGAATCCACCTGCACCTGTTCCCCGTCTAATACCTGCATCGAGTCCATTGCCGCATGTAGTATATTCTCATACGAACCCCCCACCAAAGAGGGTGTTTGCTGCAGAGCCTCCTCCTGACTTGACACCGTTGGTTTCACCTTTACAGTCTTCTTCAGTGTAAGTATTCTTAATATTCTCGTTTTCCTTGCTAAAAGTTGGGTTCATGCCATCTTTCCTCTCGGTGCGTACATAGAAGTTTTTTCACATTAATGTCGTAATCTACTAGTAAGTTCAACGGGTGAAAAACATTGGTACGTTCTATTATTATCGGAAATAAAATCTGATGCTTGAACACGTGGCTTTGCAGCTTCTGCAGGTTTCTTTCCCTCTCATAAGTGGATCCTGCTGTTTCTGGTTGTATTATGAAGTGTCATAAATCACTTGTTTGTATCATCTATCCAAATGAACAGAGCATCATAAAAACTGGATGAGCTACGTACGCAAAAGAGGCGTGCCTCACAGCCGAGTGGATATATAATGTTTTTTGTGCATGTAAATATTTGAGTAAAAATTCAGTTGGTAGATATGCATTTTCAGGTCAAAGTCACAGAGGTGACAGGCCCTTGGAATGCATTGCCACTGTTGTGTACGATTTCTCGCTCTCTTGGGCTACCCCATACCATCTTGTTTATCATCTCTTTAAAATCGCCAATCTAACCATACAAGCATCCTGTTTTTATTTTACGCTTTTTAAATTGGAGATATTTTCTTTTTTTAGTGAGTTTGAAAATTAAAGATATATATATATATATTTATGTTTGGAACTTTCTTTTTACAGTAGGCATTTTGATCGAGTATTATTATGTCATTATTAAAATACTACTTCCGTCTTACGAATAGTGTTTTTTTAAGTTTAACATTTTTTTTCCAAAATAAGTGGTATGTTAGAATTCCAATACAATTTTTACAATATTTTCTCATATGTGCCCTTATGCAACCAATGGTATTTATTGCATATTTATTGGAAAGTTGAAAGGTTGAAGAAAGAGAAAGAGAGACCAAAAGGCAATAAAAAAAATTCTCAAACAAAACAAAGAAATATGTTAAGGATATTTTTGTTATTTTAGCTTGTATATTGATTTGTGTGATTTAAACTAAAAAAAATACTTATTATGGGACGGAGGTAGTACGTTTTTTTAACAGGATTATATTTGAATAAATAAATTTTACTTTTACTTAACTAGAAAAGGCCAAGGAGCTTGGGTGAATGAGTAAATCCGTTCTCATAAATATTATATCTAACAAATAGGAATAGGACAATTGGTAGTACTTTTTAATCAGTTTATGATAATTATCATTGTTTGTACTAGAATTTTAATCATATTGATTTTGATTTTTTTTAGGATTTTGTAAATGACACAAAAAATAAACTCAAAATGTATCGTAATTATGGAACAAAGAGTAATTTCGCACATAAAAAAAAAATTAGGGTGACGTATATACGTATTTATAATACAAACCTGTTTATGAATCATATTCGCCACCGACTGTACGGTGGTTCAAACTACATGAGCCCCTTAAATCTAAGTGACTGATGATCTGATTTATTTATTTAAAAAAATATATATATATTAAGGTTAAAAAACACTATTAGTCATGTTGGAACACAACCAACCATATTCTATTTTCAATAATGATTTGATTATGTTGATTGAACTAGTTTTACACATCCACTCATTGAGTTTTCCGTGTCTAAAAACATTGCTAGGGTAGAGTAATGCTACAAGTGACTAACTGAGACTTGGAAGATTTTAAAGCTCCAAAATTAACAACTCATGCCTTGTATAAACGTCTAAAGATCAACACCAATGGAGGATTAGCTTCAGGCACATATCACGGGTGATAATTTGCCATTTCCATGCCCAAAAATTGTTGCTAAATTAGCAGCAAATGGTACTTGCAGCAATAAATTACCCAAAAATAACTGTGCTAAATTAGAACTATAACTAGAACCCGAACCCATCATGCTATTAGGGGCAGTTCATTCAGTATAAAAGAGAAGTTTAATTGGGTAGAGGAAAAGTATCTTTTGTATCTTAATTCAGTAGGAAATAAACAGAGGACTTTATGGTAATAAAATTTTCACAATCATACTACATAAATAGCCGCACTATAGAGGGAAGAAAATAAATCTTGGTCACACAAATACACAATGCCACAAACCACTTTTGTTCTGCCGGCGACCCTGCCCTGACCAAAAACGGCGGAAAAGATCAAATCCAGCAGCCAAGAGAAATCTAAGAAGAAAGACCCAAGCAAAAAGGAGGAACAAATTCCCAAGTGCTCTGTAGAAGTTAGATGTAAGCAATTCAAGCTTTTCATTTAAGTTTGATACGAATTCCCAAGCTACCCCTCGATGCATCCCTTAGTTTATGTCCTTCAACTTAGTTGAACTGTCCGAGGAGAATGATGGGTGTAAAAAGGAGGAGAATTTTGCAAAAAAAATGCAATTATTTCAGACCATGGTTCAACTCGGTCAAAACTCAAAAGAAGTCTCATTTTATGTGGGAAGAAGTATTGCAAAATTTTTGCACTTTTCCAGACCATGGGTTTAAGCATGCAGCAACACAATGCTTGTTGAGCATTTATAAACCCTTATAACTAGAGCATTGAACAACCAGACAGAATAAAACAAAACAGCATCATCCAACAATCAAACATCGCAAAAATGGTACCCACAGGAGGAGAGCAGTTTACAACTTTCCAAAGTGCTAGCACAGAAGATCACTCCCGTATTCAACCATATTCTCATATTTATTTATTCACTCAGCCATAGGGGAACTAAAGTGAATCTATCTACTTATCTTTTTTCATAGGCAAAATTATAGACTAGCTACTATGTAGGCTACCTCTAATCAATTCATGTGCCAAATAGTCATTTTACTGAAACGTTCCTTCATTAGGAAATTCAAAGGCTCGCTAAAGAACAATGTATATGAGATGGAACTCAAAACCAAATGCTTTAAGTAAATTATACTAATGGCATCCTATACCAATGTTTTCAAAAAATATTCCGAAGCAGCAATTCAGAACGCAAAGCCGCAATCTATACCTGGATGCTGCCAGCCTGCCACTGCAAAGTTTTTCCAATATCCAATTAACCTAGAAAGGCAGCATCCAGCCATCAAACAGATTTCATATTGAATAAAAAACTTGACTAATTTTCAGGAAGTAACATTCATTCACAAAGCCCACATCATACATTGACACCTAAACTCCAAATAAAGTTAACCACATTCCAAAATCCAAATGCTTAGTCAAGCTTCTGTACCTACACTCCAAATAAAGTTAACCACATTCCCAATGCTTAGTCAAGCTCCTCCCAAGCTCAGATGAAAAAGGAAAAAAACTAAAAACCAATTGAATCCATATCCATCAAGCACAGCCGAAAACTGTCACCGCATAATAAGATTACCATGATTTAATTTCTAAATTTACTATTATAACAAGTATCTATAATCCAAAAGAAAGACTTAAACAGATATCATATCTCCTTTTAATAAAGAACCATCAATCCACAATAAGTCTTAAGAAGCCTATTAAATCATAATATGAAGTATATTCACAATCACCCATCAACTACTTGAAAGTCTAAAATAAAAACATCCCTATATATTCATAAAACCCCAAATAGACATCAACATTTGATTCAACTTTCAAGCCACATTCAAGCTTCTGCCGATCTCAAAAGAGAGATAAGCATCAACACAAGCATACTTTACCTGGGCTGGAGTGAGAAACTGATTGTCCCACCTACTCATAGTAATATTCCTGGGCTTATCGACCTCCCTATCCAGCACCACCCTGGCAAAATCTTTCAGACCCGCGTTATTCAGCTCCCTCATTCCGTAGTTCTCTACCGCCACTGAACGAAGATCCACGGTGTTGGCCACACCCAGCCCATAATCCTCCAGCAGCTTCTCGACATCGCTCTCAATTCCCAAACCCACGAAGGTGTAATCAGAGTTTCCGAGAAAATCCTCCAAGGAGTCAGGAATAAAAGGGGCGTGGAGGATTTGGAAGATTAGGCATTGGCGGCCTACACAGAGCTGTAAAGTGGCGACTCGGTTATCCTGGTTGCGCTGGAAATTGGGGCGCCACTCCACGTCGAGACCGACGATGAGGTGGTTCAGGCGGCTCCAGTGGATGCGCTGGATGTCGGAGATCCACGTGTCGACGTAGGAAGGGGTGTCGGTGACGATTGTGCGAATCTCGGTGTTGAAGAAGGTTATGTCGTAAAGGTTGTGGGTGTCGTACGGTAACTGGTGGTCAAAGATGGTCACCGACATGGCGCGGCGGAGAGTGACTGGATTTTAGAGAGAAAGAGAGATTTACTTGGAAAGCGAAAAGGGTTTTACAGAGAGAATGATGTTCCAGCTTTATCTGTATCCAGTTTATAAGGAAGATATATCGGTAATCATCCCTTTATAGTCACACCACATTAATTCTTTCCGATTTAGGTTTTAACTTTCTACTGATAATTAATTTCTTTCAAATAGATTTTTAGGATAATTTTTTTTTTCAACTTTTTAATGACAATCAATTTTCTTTGTAAAGATCTTTTAGATAAATTTTTCTTACCTTAATTGGATTTGATTTGTTCACTAAGATTATTCCACCTCTTTCTTTCTTATTGTAAGACTCTTTTTATTTTATTTTTTTTCATGAATAAGAGCATTAAATATTGTTCAATCACCAAAATATTGACTTTATTATAATAAATATTAAATTATTGTGCTTGCGTAATTACAACTTCGCCCCTCCTTTTACTTTAAGTCCAACTAATGACTAATTTGTCCTCCAAAATATTTTCAAAGTCACGAAATTCTTTAATTACACTTAAAATAAAAATATAAGAATAATTAGTGTATTTACGCACAAAAATAAATACAAAAGATTAAGTATTAAGGGATAAAATTATAACACATTTTATTCTCATCAAATTCCCACACACTTATCTTTTGCTCAACCTCAGGCAAAACAAAAATAATTTATAACATAAAAATTCAACGAACTTAACAAACTTGAGCTATAAATCAATATGAACTTCAATCTTAACCTCAAATATTCTAAACAATAACTCTTGAAAAACTTCAAAAATAATGCGTCATCTAAAAGTTCAACTTATTTATCAATCTTACTTTACTCTTAACCCTTTGTGTGTGAATGAATCCAAATGTATCAAACTAAACAAAATATCAGATAAACTTATGTAATCAATGAATCCCAAGAGATATAAAAAAGAAATTATATTCACTTATTTTTCACATCACTCTCAATAAATATAGACAAACATAACCAGAAAATCAATGGATTTTTTTTCTTAGATGAGTGTATTTTATGCTTCATCTCACTAGTGAGTGCATTTTATGCTTCATCTCACCAGCGAATTCGTTTTACTCTCCCTCTCGCTTTTCACATGTTTATGAGTGAGTCCATCTCAACTCACCACATCAATTTTTTTTCCTATTTTTTTTAAACTTGTAAAATTTGCCTAAATCATTTCCATTTTCTTAAATAATACCTCATATTCACTTCAAGTTTAGATCAAATAAATTATAGAGTTCAAAAATATTCTCGATAAGCATTCAACCAAATAAATTTCCTCTAAGTTAAAACTAGTTCAAACAAATGAATATGTGATCAATAATAAATGATATCAAATAAAGTAATAACCAACAAAAAAAAACTAAATTCAGACCAGTCAATCAATCTTCTAATGAGTTATTATATAAAAATTAAAATTTTATCAGTGGCCAAAAATTAAAATCCAAATTAACCTATCGCTCAAGTGACTCATCCTAAAAACTACCCCATTTTCGTAGGAACACACAATTGCACTTAGCATGTGCAACAAATCTTTAAACTCCAAAGTTATCCCAAGTGACAAGTTTTGTCTCGTGAGGGTTTGTAGTAAATACACCCACAAAATTCAAGATTCAAACTAACAAAAACAAACAACTTAAATAAAATAAAATAACAAATACCCTAAATCATTCCCCTAATACTTAAAACTTACATTGTCTCCGATGTAAAGTAAATGCATAGAAAAGATTAAACAAAATAAATACAACTAAAAATAAGAAAAGAGAAAGAAAAGAAAATCTTATTCTTAGGTTGTTTCCCAAGCAGCGCCTTTGCTTATCGTCTTTGGCTCGACCAAATTTTCTCTTTCAAAATACATCAAATTCACTTTGGGGAGATTACAGTCTAGGTTTCACCTTTTTCTTTGTCATCAAATAACGAAGAGCAAATGAGCATGTAAAAGTAGTCTTATTTGGATCCCTCGGACCGATTGCAATATGGAAATAACTTGCCTTTTGAGCATCACTCAAGGCTGCAACTATTCTTACATCAATATTCTTACGGCAAAACTAATGATTTGACTACTAAAGTTGGCACGCTTTATTGAATACCTGATTGGACTTTTAATTTTTCAAATTAACTTACTGAACTAATTAAAATTGTTAAATTGGGTCATTCTGTCAAATCTGGCTAACGGCTGTTAAAAATTTTCAACAATTATCTGACGTGGATGTAAAAAAAAAAAATGACATAGAAAATAAAAGACAGCATAAAAAAATTTATTTATCAAGATAAATCATAAACTAAAACAAAAATATTTTTCCATTCATTAAATCAAATTTATTTATCATTTTAAAGTTTTAAAAATGACAAAAACATAATAAAACAAAACAAAAACTAATAAAAATAAAACATTGGTTGATTACGGCTAACCTTCCCCCTCCCCCACCACGATCCTTCCTTAGCCGTAACCCTCCCTCTTCCGCCCACCTCTGCCCCATCTTCGTCTATCACCTCCTTCCTCCTCTCTGCCCCGCCCTTAAACTTCTCCGAGCTCGATCGAATGAACAAAATCGGAAGCGGCAGCGGTGGCACCGTCTACAAAGTCGTCCACCGACCCATCGAAAAATACTACGCCCTCAAAGTTATCTACGGGAACCACGAAGACTCCGTACGCCGCCAGATCTGCCACGAAATCGATATCCTCCACGACGTCGACAATCTAAACGTTGTCAAATACACGATTGATAAAATCCTCCTTATACCTCGTCTTGTTATGCTTGGGTTCTCCAGATCTGATAAATTTTCTTATACCTCATCTTGTTCTGCTTGGTTTCTTTTCTTTTTATTTTTGTCAAAATCCTATACCTTGCTTTTAATTGGGGGGAGATTTGGGAATATATGGATCTGGTTATTCTCTATTCCTTTTTCTTGGATGTTCCGGTGGTTGGATTTGGGATTTTGGTCTTATGGGAATTGACATTGGTTGATTACAGCTTCCTGAAATTCATACCTTCCATAGTTGCAGTATCAGCTGTATTCCTTGCTAGATGGACGTTAGATCAGTGGAGCCCTGGTGTCACTGGAGGTTCAATGGCTATAGTGACTTTCAAGCCCCTATGTTGTGCGTTGGACGGTGTCCCGGTACTCGGCGGCCATGCGCTGGCGGAGGTCGTGGAAGGAGGTCATGGAGTCGTGGAGCTTCTTGCAGAGGCCGTGGGCGTCCATTTTGGAGCGGAGGTCTTTGACGGATTTGGCGTTGTGGAGGGTTTTGGATTGGTCGTGGGAGGATTGGAGCTGGTTGGGTGGATTCATCATGTTATTTACTTTTTGAATTTTGTTGGATGTGTTTTCCGGTGTAATAGCCGACAGAATTAGTTGGAAATCATGGCTTGTTTTGATTTTCGCTTGATTTGGTGTTTAGTCGGATTCTGCAGATTTTTGGATTTGGGCTACTCTGGTTGGATCTGACAACCATGGTGGCTCTCCGGTGATGGTTCTGTGGATGACAGTAGGCGGCGGGAGGAGGAGAAAAAATCATAAATTCTTTCCCTGTAGCAACTCAGAGATCAGAAGGAAAAAAGGAAAAAAGGAAAGAAAATAGAAAAATCATTTTAAATGACATGTCATTCTTTTTTATTATTCTTTTGGCCACTTTAGTATTTCCTCATTTAAAGAATTGGTTGGGTAATCTGCCATGTCATATTCCTTTTCTTTTTTTTTTTTGCAAGTCCACGTAGGATAATAGCGGAAAATTTTTAACAACCGTTAGCTAGATTTGACAGAATGGCCTAATTTAATAATTTTAATTAGTTCAGTGAGTTAATTTGAAAAATTAAAAGTTCAACCAGGTATTCAATAAAACATGCCAACTTCGGTGGCCAAATCATTAGTTTTGCCATATTCTTACTAAGTTCAATTTTAAAGTCTTTTTCTCCATCAAGGTAAAAGGTTTCATGTGCTAAAGAATCAATTACATCAATAGAATAAACATGATTATCATCACTAGGATATGACATGATGTCATAAATATTAAACTTCACAATTTCGTCATCAAATTCCATTAAAAGTGTACCACTATGAACATCTATCTTAGTTTTGAATGTCTTTAAAAGTTGTCTTCCTAACAAAATAGGTGCATTTTTGGTCACCATTCTCCATATCAAGCACATAAAAATCAGTAGGAAAAATCAAATCATTAACTTGCACAAGGACATTCTCAGCTACACCTTTAGGATAAGTATTAGATCCATCGGTCAACTGAATCACAGTACTAGTTCTATCCAAAGGTTCAAGTTTCAACGAAACATATATAGAGTATGACATGACATTGATAGAAACTATCAAGTCTAACATGGTTTTTTCAAATTTAGTGTCACTTATCTTGCAAGGGATAGTGAACCTACTTGTATCTTGGCACTTAGCAGGGAGTTTCCTTTGGATAACTGCAGAGACATTCTCCCTTACCTTTACCTTTTCATATCTTTTAAGTTCTTGTTTCCTCTTACGTGTAAACAATTCTTTTAGAAATTTAGCATAATTAATGAGGTACTTTTTAATATCATCTAACAAAGAAATATTTACCTTGCATATACAGAAAGTTTCATACAAATCTGATTTTTTCTCATATTTTCTATTTTCTATCAAAGCATGCGGAAAAAGAGGGTACCGGTATATAATCAGAGAGGGGTGAAAATTTACGATTAGGTTCATCCTTGTCACACGTACCATTATCTGCATTACCGTTCTTTGCTTTTGCATTGTCCGCGTCTGTGTTGTTTTGCTTATGTGGTGTAGGTACTACCTTATTCTAGAGTTCATATCTCTTTACCACTTCTCAAAGTGATTGCACTTTCATTCTCTTTTGGATTCACTACCGTTTGAGAGGGTAATTTCCAAGAACCTTGTGCCTCTGATTGCGGTTGCTATTTGTTCCATTTGAGTGCCCAGATTTTGAATATTTACCTTCGTTTCCTGTTAAAATTGCAAAGTGTTATTGGCAAGAGATTTAACAATATCTTCTAAAGACATACTATAGTTAAAAGATTGGCCTTGTTGTTGTCTATTGACTGATAACTTGAAAATTTTTGAGTTGCGTGCTGGTTTGCTTGTGGATTTCCATAGCTAAAATTTGGATGATCCTCTCTTCTAGGATTATACGTGTTCGAATAGGGATCATGTTTCCTTTATGGTAGTCTAGGAAAACCATCTACGACATTCATTTTTCCAATGGACTTCTCTTGAAGAGCTGGGCGCATATTAGTTGGATGTCTTACTACTGCACACATTTCGCAAGCTTTTGTTGATTGTGTATTACCTACAACAATTTGACAAACAAGAGAAGTTAGACTCGCAAGTTGTTCAATAGCAGAAACTTTTACTTCATTTACATTCTTAGACAAAAAATCAAGCTTAGTGCCAAATTATTGGGAATTAGCCGCCATATTTGCAATCAAACTCCTCGCAGCGTTGAGAGTTTTATCCACCAAACCTCCTCCACTAGCGGCATCAATCATGCTTCTATCGGTAGATATAAGGCTGTAAACGAGCCAAATGGTTCGGTTCGATTCGGGCTTGACTCGAAAAAATACGAGCGAGACTCGGATTCGTTAATAATATGATCCAAATCTGAGCATTAAAAATAGTTTGAATAAAACATGAGTAGAATCTGAGCAAGGTTATACTATACTCGTTTAAGATTCAAACTACTCGAATTCTTGAGTGTGATTCGATACATGCTCGATTGATACAAATTCGATTAGTTACTCGATACATTCTCTTATAATATATACAAATTTAAATCAAATTAGAATAATTAATTATTATTATTTAATTTTAATTGTGATTTTATATTTTTAAAGTGTAATAGTAAATATATTTTCTCATTTCTAAGTAAAATAACAAATTCAATTTATAATTATATTTATTATAAAACTAGTTATTATGTAGATACTCGAATTCGAGCTTGAATTTGAAGCTCGCGAGTAGTTTGACTATAATTCGAGCCGAGTCGGATCGAATTCGAGTAGTAAATATTCGAGTCGAGTCGAATCTGGGTAGAATTTTTCAAATACAATTCGAATTCGAGTACGAATTTATCATTTCGAGTCGAATCCGAGTAGCTCTCTGTTCGCTTCAATTCTACTCGTTTACACCCTTAGGTAGATAGAAGATCTTCATAGAAATATTGGATGAGAAGTTGTTCATTAATTTGATGGTGAGGACAACTTGCACACAATTTCTTGAAACGTTCCTAATATTCATGTAAGGATTCTCTATTGTTCTGCCTCACACCACAAATTTCTTTTTGTATATTAGTTGCCCTTGAAGCGGGAAAATATTTATCTAGAAACAATCTCTTCATCCCTTCCCATGTCGTAATACTTCCAGAGGGTAGATAATATAATCAATCCTTAGTCAAATCTTTCAAAGAAAACGGAAAGGCTCTCAGTTTGATTTGTTCTTTCGTTACTCCGGCATACTTCATACTCGTGCATACCACATGAAACTCCTTCAAATATTTGTGGGGATCTTCACCTGTCAGACCATGAACAATGGGTACGAGATGTACTAGTCCAGATTTTAATTCAAAAGGAATATTAATATCTAGATTAGGAAATGTTATGCGTAATGATTGTTGAGCTAAATCAGGGGCTGCAAGCTCTTTCAAAGTTCGATTCTCTACCATGACTTTCTTTTCTTCAAGATTTCGCCGAGATGTCTTCTTTAATCTGTGTGTAGTCCTCTCTATCTCTGAATTACACTCTAAATCATCTTGATTAGTAAATCGAGTTTTGGTCATAAACAATCAAGAAAACTCAATTAATCTATGAAAAACAACTAAAAAAAACTAAAATTGTTAAGACGAAATAAATATCACAAAAAAAAAAAAATAATCATGAAAACGAGTCTTGGATTAAATCAACTTCCACTTTCAAAAATTTACACTGATCATTGACACAAGTATAAACAATTAATATTTTAAATATTCACCGTTAGAATTACTTCCGCAACACTTATTCTTTATTCTAACCCGATTTGTTCTCTTTCTTCAATTAAATAAAATTTAATAACTCTCTTTTGTTATAAATGCAAAATTGCTAATTTATATATTGTCGAAAGGTTCTAGTTAAAATATTCAAAATAAGATATATTGTTTGTAAGACCTCAACTTTTATGAATAAAGATTTAATTTTTTATATATATTATTTTGAAATAGTAAGGTGTTGATTTGATAAATGTGATAAGTTATGGGTGGAATATGCAAATTTTACAAAGTAAACAAGTGGTTATAAAATATTCGTTGTGTCGAAAAATATTCGTTTGGTCAAGGAATATTCTTTTTGTTGGAGAATATTAAGAATGTATTTATATTTCATGTTTGCTTTTAAAAACAACAAATTATTAATTTTAGAATAGTGATATAATAATAAAAATAAATTTAAAGATATTATGTTATTTTATATAATTATTAATAAAAAGTTATTTTTATTAAACAAATTCATCTACCTGCAAGACTCGTTTTGCGAAAGAGTAATATTTTACATAAATAAAATTTAATAGTTTTATAAATCACTATCAAATAAATGTAGGGTCCATTTAGGCAGGAGAAATATTATAAAATTATGGGTTTTCTTAACATGTATTCTATTGGCACATATGCTAAGCGCGGAATTTAATGGATGGACACTGAATTTAAGAAATAAGTCCAATAAAATATACTCTCTCTGTCCCTTAATATAAGATGTTTTAGAAAAATTTTTTTGTCCCTTAATATATGACGTTTTAGAATTTCAAGTAAGTATTAATTGCTTAGTTTTCAATATTACCCCAAGTATTAAATATAACTTTAGTTCTCTCACTATTTTTTGCTCAATAAATAACAATCTCTTTTTTTAATACAAGGACAATATAGACATTTGATATTATATTTAATGTTATACAATTATTTTCTTAATGCTTGTGCACAACTCTAAAAAATCTTATATTAAAGAACGAAAGGAATAACTTTTAAACGCATATAACTCCACTAAAATATTATTTAATTATATTTAATAAATCTCATATTTTAAATTCAATGAACATCTATTGAACTCTGTAAATAACATATGAATGTTAAGAGCACCCATTATAAGCAAATTCCCTAAATATTATTCCCTCCTCTCGATCATTTTCCCTCTAAATAAAGTTAAAATGTCACTCTCTTCGTTTCTTTGTTTGCTTCTCTTCCTTTTGTCTTTTTCGCAGCGCCCTCTCTCTCTCTCTCTCTCTCTCTCTCTCTCTCTCTCTCTCTCTCCTCATCTCTCTCTCTCTCTATATATATATATTTATAAATATATAAGATGTACTCGCACGCTTATTCCTCCTGTTTCGTCTGGCCTGACGTTATGTTCTCGGTTAAATTGTCTTTGAGTACATCAATAAGCGTATAATCGTAGCAAACTCCCTTTTAAGTTCCAACTTCTTATTTCTCTTTCCCCTGTATTTCTCCAGGTAAGGATTTCTGAAACATTCAATTTGGTGTATATCTATCCATAAATTAAATGAACCGGGTTTTACTTGATTTTGTACATGTTTCCATCACTGTTTGATTGCTCTCACCGATTTACTTTGTGTCCAATCTCACATTAGCTTTGTTTTTCATGGAAATCTGAGTATTTGTTTTGCTAATTTTTTATTTTTAATTTTAAATTATGGTTTAGTAATGCTTTCATGTTAGATAAATAACTGTAGTTGGAAAAAACTGAAGTTGGGGATATATGGGGTTAATTACTCTCCAAATTTAATTTAATGTTATTACTGTCAAAATCTATAGTTCAACTTGATATTGTTTCTAGTATAATCATCATGGTCATGATCAACATTAGTAGTTGTAGGAGTATTTTATGGATTATACTAGCTAACATTAATTGGAGAGTAATATTTTTGTGGAAACAGGCTACAGATGACAATATACAGATACACCTCCCACTAGCAAAAGTTGGATAAATCAATTTCACTTTTTGTTTTGTAATCCTATTATTACTGTTTAAAAATGGTTAGCAATGAACGAATAATACTAGCCCTGTTGAAAATCTCAGCGTGTTTTTTAAATAGATTATGAGTTTCGTATTCCCTAGTTAAGTTCCAATCTTTCTCTACTTTTCCTTCCTTTGATACTTTGATTTCTTCTTCAATATTCTGAACTTGTGTTTTATTAATGGGGGAAATTATCAGACTGCCACATCATGTAGAGTTTTGGTTTGGCCATATAAATTGTTGGGCATATAAAATTGTGGCTTAGTGTATTTTAATACTAAGCTGAATTGTATATTCTTTCCTGTCTGTGAATCACTGCTACTAAACAACTTAAGCAAATGTACTGCAAGCAGCTTTGAAATGGATGGAAGTATTGCTAAGAGAACCAAACCATCTCAAAAGATTCTATCCAATTATAGGATGGGGATGACCCTTGGCATCGGAACATTTGGTAAAGTGGCATTTCATACATTGACAGGGATCAAAGTTGCAAAAAAAATTCTTGATCGTCAATCATTTAATGATTCAGCAGCAGAGAAAGGTAGATTGTACATTTGAATACTACAGTTTACTTATTTTTAGTTAATTTAATGTTGTTTCTTTACTTAAAAAGGACAGAAACGTTAAGGAGTAATTTGTTCATTAAATGAAAAATATCTTGAAACATTAGTGTGAACTAAATCTGACATGATAAGATTATTAAAACATAAGCTTTTAGGTACTCTTTACATAAGTTAAGGTGAGTTATTAGAAGCAGTGGATGTATCAACATATCAAGTTCTTTAGAAACCAAGCTAATTGCAAAATGTGATATTCTCTTTATGAGTCAACTTGACGGCTTAGCAACCAAGATCCTGCAATTCTGAATTCGTTGTGAATGTAAATTGATCATCCATAAATAGGAAAACATGCCTACTGTTTCATGTTCAGGTTATGGCAAAATCTTGAAGTGGTTGTAGACTTGTTTCTTTTATCCAGCTTTCTCTCTTATACAGTTATACTAGCAGTTCCTGGGCAATGTTCTTCTAAGCTTCCTGGTGTTTACTGTTTCCATCATAATTTTTGTTCTATTTTTAAGATATTAATTCACACCTAAAGCTGTTTCTCTGATCTATATTGCATTTTTTGTGTCATCCTTTCCTCATATTGGTGTTGTTTCAGTAAAACGAGAAATCAATATACTGAGGCTACTCTCACATCCACATGTCGTAAGCCTTTTTGAGGTTATAGAGACTCGGTCAACCATTTATGTGGTCATGGAGTACATGACTTCAGGTGAACTGTTTGATTATATTACAGAGAATGGAAGACTCCAGGAGGCCGAGGCCTGCCACTTCTTTCAACAGGTATTGCAAAGACTCGTTTGGTGTTTAAGATATTTGTCTTTTGATGTTTTTTCTTCATTGGTTAGTCTGTTTAATATTTATCTGAGATCCTAATTTTATGGTTAACATATATAAACTCGGTACAATGTATTGCTGCTTATCTCAACAGTTTATGATATATTGTGGGGTTTATTGAAGAAAGAGGCTTTAGACATTAGAAGTAAAAATGGCCTGTCCAAAAAATAATTTGTTATATTATTTTGTTGGTTATATATTACTGATATTTTATGATATATCATGCTAGCCTTACAGAATTAAATCCATGAAGAAGACCTATAGGCACAGGGCACTAGTTACTACAGTTTATTGCAGATATTAAGCTTCTATTGTTATATTTATTAAAAAATATAGATATAAGAAGTTTGTTGAGTAATGAATGTGGTGATTAAATTGAAAAATCTAACATATTTGAATGTATTAAGGAAATATCAGTTTAAAAATCCATTTTGAAAACTGAGTTTCAATTGTACTTTTATAAGGTTTGCCTTGGGATTTTTAAAGTTTAACTTTTCTACCTTTTGGTTCTTCTTGCCTTTGTTTTCTTGGCTCTTATATCCCTTGTAGCTTCTTGGGGAATATCCTCTCGGTTTATAAAACACTTGCCTTCGGGAATCTCCTTATGCTGGATGTCATAGAAGAACTGACAGCTTAAATGATATGAAAAAAAAGGAAAATAAAATTAGAATTCTCTTTACCTGTTAGTCATATGGGGGTGATGCTATTGAATCTACAAACAAATGGGATGATTTAGAAGAGGCTAACTTGGATGCCAAAATCTTGAAACGTTAGCGCACAAGAGATGCTTTCTGAGTAGTGGAAGTGCTCACATCATTCTAATGTGAAAAATAGACACAGAAGTTGTCACATAAGTAAATATAACCCTTTAGTTTGATTAGCTCGGAGTTTATCAATTAACTCATGTTACTCTCTTCTTATTTGTGATTTTATCCCACAGTACGTACATAAAGAAACCTCTTGTTGTCAATCAAGTCATATGCTTCTTTGGCTTTTACTTTCTCAAGACAAATTTATGCCTCTATCAAACTGTATATGTTTCTTCACGAATTTGTTAGGGTTCACTGTAACCTCAAAATGACCCTTGAGTTGTTAAAACATACAAAGGATGAGATGCGTCTTCCCAAGA
This sequence comes from Panax stipuleanatus, assembly GCA_020205555.1. Classification (NCBI taxonomy): domain Eukaryota; kingdom Viridiplantae; phylum Streptophyta; class Magnoliopsida; order Apiales; family Araliaceae; genus Panax; species Panax stipuleanatus. The sequence continues at coordinate 140,638,355 of CM035118.1, read as the reverse complement.
ATATCATGTTATAACAACTTGGATGAGGCCATAAGTAGAACAAAGACTGTCCAGCGCCAAGTACTACTGACAGATGAGTATTAGCCCTATGATCAACTGGGAATTGTAATTAATTTGTGAAAGTAAATTGTAGCCTTTGACCCTATTTCTTTGGTGTATAAATCATTAGCAAAAGGATGATTGAGATTTACCCCATCAACCATTTGTTTCTAGCCACTATTCTAATGTCAACCACCCAGATTTAATTCCTTGGTTGAAGAAGAAAAAGCTGTCTTATGTTATCCTTAATATGTTATCTTTTGTTAAGGACGTCTCATTCTCATGTATGGTTTTGCGGAGTCTTTCCATTATATGTATTAGAAAACATACCAATCAGCAATTCCAAGGAGATCTTGTGGAAAAGGGCCAAGTATATCTAATATGTATATGCATATAAGAGTGTGATCTAGAAGACCATAATGCACCTTGGACACTCTGAACATGTTTTGGATAAATGAATGATATCAATATCTTTCTTTTATGGTACTTTCTTTTTACACATTGGATGATTGCTGTAAGCCTGTAATTATTTCATTACATGCATAAGCTGAACATATGATTAGAATTAGATGTAGGTCATTTGATTTGAGCATATAATGCTGTCAGGAACCAAGCCCAGCCCAAATTTAGAAATTTTTAGCACAATGCATCAGATATGTGATGAATCAATAAAATACTAAATACGAAGCAGATCCTTAGAAGCAAGATATATTGAATGAATTAACACTTCATGCATATGAATTTTATAACAGCTTATATTATATTTTTTCTAATAAATTTATATTAGATTTGTAAATTTACCTTGTGCTATATTTTTTTTCGCTTATCAACTCTAACTAAATTTAACGCATTAGGTAAGAAGTTTTCAATGATGGTTTCCATGTAACTACTGTAACTATTTTCTTGCCATAAGTTATATTTAACATGCTTTTATAAATTCTATTTGAAGGAGAAAAAGAATAGAAATGTTAATGAATGTCAGATTAGATTCTTTCAGGTGTAGAATGTTGCCACCTTCATATGGTGGTTCACCGAGATCTTAAACCAGAGAACCTACTTTTAGATGCCAAACGTAATGTCAAAATTGCCGACTTTGGACTGGGCAATGTCATGCGAGATGGTCATTTTCTCAAAACAAGCTGTGGAAGCCCAAATTATGCTTCTCCGGAGGTGCATGCTTACTTATAATAATAGCATACACATCTTAGAATAATAATCTTTGGTTCCAATTTTATTTGAATTACTTTTGCAACAGGTCATCGCTAAGCAACTTTATACTGGTCCTGAGGTTGATGTTTGGAGTTGTGGGATCATCTTGTATGCTCTTTTGTGTGGAAGACTTCCCTTTGATGATGATAATCTTTTTGGCTTATATGCAAAGATAAAGGTGGGCAAAATGGTTGTTTACAATTAACTTATTTTCTACCTCTGGTATTTGTTTCCTAATATGAAAGATATAGAGAACTCTAATATGTGTTTAAGACAGAGTGGAATATACACATTCCCGAATCATTTGTCTCTTGGAGCTCGTGACCTGATCACGCGGATTCTTATTGTTGATCCAATAAGCCGCATATCGATTCCTGAAATACATAAACATCCTTGGTTCCAACAGCAACTTCCACGACACATTGCTGTCCGCCCAATAAAAGCATCATATAATACGAAAAAGGTAAGTGTAATTCTCAGTAAATTTGAAACATTATTAATAATATGGTGCCAATGATTTTCGAAGAATTTGTTTACACATTTTTTGTGCCTTCCATATTGTGTAGTGAGAATGTTTTCACTTGCTTAGGACATTTGGGGTTTCACACACACTCTCTCTCTCTCTCTCCCAATTCTTACTTTTTTAAAAATAATTTCTTTTTTTGCTTCTCTAATTTTGATTTGTGATTTTTGCACGAGTTTTTGCGTTGGAAATGTTTTTTCCAATCTAATCTTGTCTGATATATGTGGGAAGATTGACAAGGATATTGTTGAAGAGATGGTTAAGTTAGGATGTGACAGCTGTCTCAACTGTGATGTTGTTATGTATATTGAGTGCAGGACTAATGTTATGTTCTATTTCAGGCAACTGTGACATATTACCTGATGTTGCACAATCGGTTTGGAGTTCAGTGCAGTCAGCATAACAACGAACTTCTAGGATGCTTGGTATATTAAATTTGTTTCAATATGTCATTCATAATTTGGTATCATTGTGTTTTGCATGACGTTTTGTAAAATATGTTTTCTTTGTTTTCAGCAACATTCGAATAGACACCAATTTTGCATTGCATAATATTTTTGGCTTAACATAGTGCCCAACTCATTTTGAGCATTGGCAATGGTATTCCATTTTTTCTCTATTTTTTGTGTTGAAGGCTCTTCTAGAATTTTTCCTTCAACTTTTAAAGTGTTAAACATGATAGTTCTATACTAGTCCAATAACCTTCTTAGAATCATTTTGTTTTGAATATCTATACTTTTCAGTGGCAATTCAAGTAATAGTCAATACTACATGTCCCAGCTTTTATGTTTTGTGTTGCAATTGGTGTTATGCTGGTCTTCAATAATAGTAGTTGTTCCGGAAATTTGCTACCCTAGCCTTTTAGGTTGGCAAGTAGTGATTGTCAAAGTTACTTATAATAGGTTATTGACTTGATCAGTTGACACATTACTTTGCAGCCAGAGGAATGTACGGATCTTCCGGAAGTATACTTGAGATCACCCCCTCAGTTACAAACAAAGTGGGCGCTTGGATTTAAGGTAATTCTTCATGATGACTTCAGAGTATTTGTTTGATAAAAGTACCTATGTTTGCATGCTATATTACTTTTGCCTTTTGTGATGCCATTTTACATCCACAGTCTACGGCCTCTCCCCATGAACCATGATAGACGTTCTGAAGGTTTTTGAGGGCTTAAATGTTCGATGGAAGAAGATAGGACATTATAACATGAAGTGTCTCTGGCTCCCTCAGCTTTCTACCTATTCTAGACCAACAATTGTCGATGGTGGTCCTCATATAAAAGACATCTATGGCAAGGAGTTGATAATCACGAGCTTGAGCAGGATGGCTGTTAAGTCACACGATGCAGTCAAGTTTGAAATTCAGGTATTAAGTTCTGATAAATTATGCGCTTTCTATATTACATGGTGGTCACTAATAAAGATAAAGTTTGAGAAACTGGTAGCTCATTCACCAAACAGGATGCCTCGTGCATATGTAGAAAGTCTAGGATTTGGTGGCTCATTTAGTGATGGTTCTTTTTAGCTAACTACAAATTTGGTAAAACTGCACGCCGTAAAATCCCTGTAATAGTTACAACTGTAAGGTCATTTAAATAACTGGGAACCATAAATTTGGGATGGGGGAAAGAAATGCTGGACAGAAGCACTCGCTACCAGGTTAGTTCATCCAAATAATGAGATAATCCGTATGTCATAATTCTTGAAACTACCTCCGAGTTCTGACACATCATTTTGGATAGTATTAGGTTTGTAATGTATTATCATTTTCCATCTGTTGATATATATATATGTATATATATGTTGCCTTTCTATTTGTAATATATAGTATTTCTGGGTTAAAATTTAACATGTGGTTACTGTTTCAACAGCTTTATAAAGCCAGTCCAGAATTATACGTCTTGGATTTACAAAGAATATATGGACCGCCTTTTCTCTTACTTGAAATTTGTGCGGCATTTTTTGGTCTGGTGGTCGCATAATTGCTTTCCAATGCAGCAGCCAGCCAGCAGGAATAAACAATGGAAGCATGAAGGCCAGGTTCCCAACTTTCTGATGTATCATTCCTGCCAAAATATGTTCCTTTGTACTTCCTTGGCAACATAAGTACACTATAGGCAAGAGCTTTTTGGTGTTTGGCAGTTTTCTCCACAAGAGTGGATATGCATATATATAACTTGTGGATATAAATACAGAGACTCGACTGGACGCGACGCCTATTGCTCATTTCGTAACTCATATATATATCATCTCTATCCGTATCCCTGGGCCCTCCATATCGTTCGTTCGTTGGCCTAATAATTTAATTAAGGTTTTTACTTGTGTGGGTTACTTGCTTATTAAGTAAGATGGCGGTGGTAGGAGGAGGAGGAGGAAAATTACTACTCCACCGGAGCTGACGACGATCCACGGATCCACCGGATACAGCAAGACAATAATCCGAAATCGAGAACACAAGCGGCCAGTTGGAGGTTCCTTTCCGATATACGTGGAGTGCGAGGAGTACCGATGTTCCGCTCGAGTTTTTATACTCCAAAAGGTTTCTGGAATTTCTTGAGCAGTACGAGGAATGAGCCCATTACTCTCCCATGTTCAAAGCAAGATTTTGAAGCCGAGTTCAATCTTGTCGAGGCCGAGAAGAAAATCGCCTTCGGTCGGTAACAACAGCAATTAAGAAGGAAACTCCAAAAGTTGGCGCTTAACGTCAGTCAGTACGTCAAGATTAATTCAAGGAAAAGAAGAATGGATTGGTGGGTGATCAATAATTTGCATTCTAAATTTGTACTCAGTCCAGGACCATTATTATATATGTTATAGTGAAACACATTAATTAAATTCCCCGTGTTTTATAGGGTTCCACGATTGCAAATTTACTTTTAATTGTGTGATGCATGTGATTGTGCATGGTTTCTTTAATTATTTTTCTTCTTGTTGAAATCGACTTATATATATATATATATATATATATATAGATACATTACATGAACTGGATTTATTTTAAGTTTGATTAGTAGCCATATATATATTGTAATTAAAACATACTTAAGATTCCGTCCGATTCTTGTAGTTTGACAATTAATCGATTCAGTTTATCATCCATAAGATTACCAATTAATTACTTTGTTACTTTCTTCATGCAAATTAAACCCAAAGAAGTACATAAATTAGTTAATTAATAAGGGTTTGTTTGTAAAGTTTTTCTTTGCAATTTATTTATGATGAGGGTGTTGTTAGTCAACACAAATTTGTTCATCTTTTGTTAGGTGCTGTTTGTTTACATCTGATTGCCTCTTAATAGACTGCCTCTTATTCGCTAAGAGGCATGATGCTGTTTGTTTTTTTTTGTTACCTCTTAATGCCTCTTAATCGGTAAGCCAGAAAATGAAATCTTAATAATTAAGAGGTACCTCTTAATGAAATTTTTTTGATAATT